>JAIRCJ010000090.1:0-307212 GCA_020883675.1 Bruguiera gymnorhiza | reverse complement strand
CTGAATAATTCATTTTTTTCAGTTAAAATGTGATATTGAATGAAATAACTTGTAGATTATAATTATTGAAAAAATATCGTCAAAAAAAAATAGTAAACAACAAAAGTCAAAGCAGAATAAAAAACAACAAAAATAACCAGCTAAAAAAAATTCATCAGTTTGACCAAATAGTTTCCAAGTTTTTATTTCAAGTGATTTCGAATCGGTATGCTCTGATAATACAGGAATCCAAGGAAAGCATCTTGTTCCAATTTCATTAGAAAAAAAAAAGGGAAAAGAAATAACATTATTGATGTCTTCGGATGATACAATCACATCTTGGAAGAAAGCATGTCCTAGATTAAAAACAAAAATTGTCAGTACTCAAGGTCAAATCTGTCAAAGCATGTAAGAACATATCGCAGCTTAGGAACTCAGGGAAATGGACAGCTCAGAGGAGAATATAAACCTCTTAAGTAGAACCTAGTTGCCAACAATGTCCACTATATAATTCCAGGCCAACAGAGAGAAAAAAAAAAAAATCCATTTAAAGAGGCAAACGAAAATGTTAAAGAACGTGCATTTTAGACGCAATATAGGACACGAGACCTGCACAAATGTATATTTCATGTTTAGTTTCATTTAAAGATGCTAAATGGACATTTGAAAGAGAGGAAAGTGAGAGTGGTCAGGGAAAAATATGTGCAGGAGCAATGACTGGAATAATGAGGATAAAAGGGGGAATAGGCTAAAAAAGGAGAAAAAAAAACCTAAGAATTGATTCTTTTTAATTTGAAACAGCTTTTGTCCCCAAGGATCGAACAACTATCAACTAAATGTAAATTATGTGGGAGAGGTCAAAAGAACTAAAATACAGCATGGGAGCACAAGTTAAAAGAGCTATGACTTCAATGGTAAGAATGAAGTATATACAGCCCATTTAGGTGAGTGGATATAATATGATATCTATTTATTGGCAATATAATATGGGATATTATATCTATAATCCTAAATTTTTTCTTTCTTCAAATGGTTCTAAACTTTTTGAGATTTAAATTTAATTTTAAATCATACTGTTCTATTTTAATTGAGTTTAATTACTAATAGTTAAATAAATAATTTGATTAAATTAAAAAAATGAAAAATTATGCAAATATGAAATAAAATACATTATTTTCATTGCATCATTTCGCCCTTCTTTATCTCTTTCTTTCTCTTCCTCCTAGACCTTCTCCTTCTCCTAGACCCTCTTTTTCCCTACCTTTTTCTCCTCATTATTATCTTTTGAAATAGGTGCTTTATAGAACTTATTAGCAAGGGTATTAATCCTTAAAGAATCAAATCTACATCTCATCAATGGTAGAGCACTCTTAGGTGGTATGCATATACTTATCATCCTTTTCCCTTCTTACACACTTGCATTGGCTCCCTCAAATTCGTTTTCTTTAAACTTAATGTATTAAAAAACATATCTTATAACTCCTCTCTCCACTCTCTTCTCTTTCTTCTTCTTCTTCAACTTCTTTTCCAAACCACCGGCTCTATTTCTTTTCTTTCCCATCTCCATCTTGCATGGATATCCAACCACATTTTCAATAGAACTTATAGATGCAACAATTCACCAATTAGGGACAAAAATAGGATTCAAATGAAGATGGGGAGTTTCAATCAAAAGAATATTGATAATTTAGTTAATTTAGATTTTTGTGCAAATACCCCTACTTTTATATATTTGATTTTTTTTTAATTTTTCTAATTTAGTTAATGCATGAAGATAATGGAGAAACTATCTTCTCATTAATAATTGTCTTTCCATGAAAGGGAATTATAACATTTAGGATAAATTAAATGGAACAAATGTTTAGAATTACATTAAAAAATTGAAAGAAGTCTAAGTCTAAGTTCCCAGGATTTAGAACTAGGACCATTGTAGATAGAAGTCTAAGTTCTGTAATCACGTAGGTAGTTTCCCCTAAGGAACAAAAAAATGGATATGATCCTATCTTAATTCATTCTATAGTGATTGTGCAACCACAATCTATTTCTTTGAGTTCCAACAGAAAGCTCCTTACCATAAGATAATGACATACCCTGAGGTACTCTTCTTATCATCCTCACATCCACCCCAATCACTATTAGTGTATCTAATTAATTCAACCTTCTCTGTCTTCCTAAATAGTATGTCATTAGTTGTAGTGCCTTTAATGTATCTAAGAACTCTTTTTTCAGCTTTGTAATGGAGTTCACTTAGCTCATGCATGTACTTAGACAACAAGTTCACAACTTGCATGATATCTGGCCTTGATGCAACCAGATAAAGCAAGCATCCAATTAAGTTTGTATATCTACTTGGATCAACTTTGGTAGCACCATTATTAGTCATTAACTCCAATCCTACCACGACAAGTGTGTTGTAACTCTTACATTTAGTCATTTGAAACTTTTGCAAAATTTCTTCTACATATTTACTTTGTGCCATAAAAATGCCTTTCGATGTTTACTGCACTTATAGGCCTAGAAAGAAGGTTATGAGACCTAAATATGTCATCTCAAACTACTTTATCATTTTGAAATTTGAATTGATTCACCAATAGAGAGTTGCTTCTAAGGATCAATAAGTCATCAATATAAAAAGAGACCACCAAAAGCTGCTACTTTTCTTCCTTGATGTATAAGGTAATCTCATCCTTGCTTTTAATGAAAGACAACCCTAGTAAGTAGTCATTGATTTTTGTGTACCAAGCTCTTGGGGTTCATTTTAAATCATAAAGAGTTTTCTTTAATAGATAGACTTTGTCTTCTTACCCCTGCTTCGGAAGCCTTCTAGCTACTTAATGTAGACCTCCTCCTCTAATTCACTATTTAGGAATGTTGATTTATATCAAGTTGATGGATAACCCAACCTTTTTGCACAACTACAATTAGGAGTAACTTAATGCTGTCCATTTTGGCTACTGGAGCATAAGTTTCAGCATAGTCAATACCATATTGCTGCACATGACCTTAACTACTAGCCTTGCCTTTAATCTATTTAGGGAGTCATCTGGATTCAATTTTGTTTTAAAAATTCATTTAACTCTTATAACTTTCTTATCTTTTGGCTTTTTAACAAGACTCTAAGTCTTGTTCTTCTTAATGACATTAATTTCTACTTTTATTGCTTTCCTCCAATTTGGATCATTAAAAACTTCTTCATAGTCAGTTAGTTCTAACTGAGCAACTCCTTTTATAAACATCTGATAAAGCCCCTCATTCCCCTTGCTAGTATATGATTCGCTTGATCATAATATGAGGAGTCAATATCTTATTGTGGTGTTTGCTATACAAGGATGGATTGAGGTAGGATGGTTTTAACACTGATTTCCTTCTAATTCTTGCTTTCTTCCTCTACAAACTTAACATTTCTACTAATGGAGATTTTGCTCATTTAAGAATTGAAGAGCTTGTAATTGTAAGGTGTGTTTGTGTAGCCAACAAACACATTTGCTTCTACTTTAGAATCCAACTTGTCTCTTTTGCTTCTAGGTATATGTGAATAGCATATATTGCCAAAAATTCTTAAATGATGGAGAGAGGGCTTTTTCTTAAACTAGGCCTCATAAGGAGTTACATTTGCTAAGGTCTTAGTTGGAAGCTTGTTTAGCAAATAGACAACAGTAGTAACAACCTCTCCCTATAATCTTTTACACATTCCTTTGTCATGAAGTAAGCTTTTAGAAACATTCATTAGATACCTATTTTTCCTCTCTTTCACCCCATTTTGTTAAGGTGTGTAAGGAGTAGAAAGTTGTTGTTATATGCTTGTTACTTTGCATGTTTGGCTGAATGTAGTTGATGTATACTCTGTCCCATTATCTATCCTTATAACTTTGATTTTGTTGTTTGATACTTTGAACTCCTTGAATGTTGTTGTTGTTTCTGACTTTTGTTTCAACAAGAAAATCTAACAAAACCTTATAAAGTCATCAATGAAGGTTATAAAGTACCTGTTTTTATCCAAGGAGGTCAGACTCATTAGATCACAAATGTCACTATGAAAGAGCTGCAACCTTGCTACTATTTTTTACTTTTGGTTGGATTAGAAGGGCAATTTAGGTTGTTTACCTTGCTTGCATGCCTCATAAATCATCATTTCTCATCAAAGGTAGGTATGCTTTCTACAAGTTATTTTCTGGACAGATTCTGCATTCTGGCATAATGCATATGCCTTAACCTCTTATGCTATAATGTTGTCTCCTCCATAAAGACTGTTACAGCCATGCAATCAACCTACCTTAAATCCAAATGAAAGTTCTTGTCTTTCATAAGAATAAGGAATATCTTCGTACCAATTGCATTAAAAATCACACATGTTCTATCTTTGAATTGCAAGGAGTAATTTTTCTCAACGAATTGCCTCACACTTAGGAGATTTCGATTAATTTTAGGCATATATAGGACATCTAACAAAAGCCTAATATCTGATGGTGTTTAAATAGTTGTTGTTCCTCTCCTTTTGGCATGTATGAGTTACCTATTGCCAACTCTAACTTTGGAGGTAACTGAGTGATCTAGTTCCTTAAAGACTATAAGATTTAGAGTCATGTGATTAAAGCTTCCACTATTTACTAGCCAAGACTTGCTGCTTCTAATAGGACTTTTACTAACAACAAATAGTTACTCCTGTACTTCCTCGAGACCACCATTTGCAACCTGTGCTTGCATTTGGTTTTGAGGTAATCTTTTCTTCTTTGGACACATCCTCTCCCTATGCCTTTTCTCATTGTAATGCCTACATGTTATATCAAGTTTCCACCAACAATACTTAAGCAAGTAATTAGCTTTCTTGCAGTGATTATAGGGAGGAAAGTTTTACTTGCCAGTAATTATGCTTTTACTCCTTCCTTCCTTTGCTGCCTTATTGTTTGTTGTTTCTTTCTAGTCTAATTTTTCTTTTAATGTTTGACAAGAAACTGAATGCTTGACAAGAAAAACACCTTTTGCTGGCAAGGGAGGAACCACAGCTCCTGTTTTTGTCACCACTTGAACATGCTGCTTCTGGACAACAACAACTACAACAATGTAGAAACAATTTAACCTAGCAATCTAGCAGCACCAATAACACCATCACACCTCACTTAAAAATATGAGAGTCTTATCCTTTTTCTTTCATAATAAATGGTGTTAGGCACAAGTAGCATAATTTTCTATTCATTAATGGCATCTAAGTTGTCAATACATTTAGGCATTCCTATAAGCAAATAAACATGAAATTCCAGAAAGAGATTTCAGCTGAGGAACAAGATGTGTAGCTAAAGTTACAAATTACAATTAAACATGAACAAATTTAGGAAATTTAAACGATATGAACTCATGATTGGAAGATGGAAAATTTTATAGAATGGAATGCCTCTATTATATGTTGCAGGCTGTTTCAACATTTTCTCAAGCAGAAGATTTTGGTATAGGCAACACAAGACCAACTAGCTTAGATATTATGGAGCAATGTCATCCACCCTTTTATAGGTTTTACCGAATAGGCAAAATGAAAACATGGGGATAACTACAACATAAAATATTGTTGTGAGTGATAATATATTTATTTTGAAATAAAGATTTTGTTTGAACTTCATCCCACCAAATCCATATTGAAACAATCACAAAACTGCAACAAGGACACTTTTTCTATGTCACCTTACCATCCCTACATCTCTTTGCCTAAAGAACAAAAAAGGATATTGAATGAACTTCAAAATCTTTACTGGTAAGACAATAAAAGAGAAGTCTAATTGTCTTTTGATCCCATAGGTAATCAGTGGCATACCTCTCATAATTGTAACTTTTCCCAACTATTGCAGTTTTAATATCAATGATTTAACAGTCAATGTACAAACCTGTACAGTGATGGATTATGCATCCTCTGAAAAGCTAAATTAATAGGAATCCATGTAGTAAAGAATGATTCACCATAACCAGTGAACATATGGGTCAGGTATAGCAATAAAACCATATAAGTTATAGAAAGTTATGTTAACACTGGATTTCGACCCAGAGATGCAGGCCCACATCGCTACAACTTTAATGTTGGGTTGCAACTCCATGTCTTTCGATGAATGGTGTCACGGCCTTGGTCTCGATCACCCAACGACCCGTGCGGCACTAGCAATTCGCTGGACTCGAATGCTAGTTCAGCCTTCTCCGATAGCTAGAATGCTACTAGCGAAATGTAGAGAGAAGCACACAAGAGAGAGATGGAGAACTTGGAGAATATATTGATGCTTGATTGCTTGGTATCTACAAATGAAATCCCTAAGGCTATTTATAGTTGTTCACCTCCTCAACGGAGGGCTAAGATCTATTTGATCTAACGGTCCCTATCTTCCTTCTAGAGTATTCTAGCAAACTCTACATCCTACAAGAAGGTAAGAGAATTATCTACAATGTTCTACAAGATTCTAGAGGCTTCCACCATGTTCTAGACTTTGGGAGTGGTGGCTGCAATAAGCCTCTTTAAATAGTACGAATTTGGGGCAGACCTACGCGGTGCGTGACATTCTCCCCCACTCAATCTGGCGACGCCCTCGTCGCATCCTTCTTGTAAGCCTCGATCACATCGACGTTGCTCCATAAGGTCAGCTCGTGTTCCCAACTTGCCTCGCTATCAGGCAACCCTTTCCATTTCACAAAGTACTCGACATAACTTGGATGGTTGCCTCTCCTTGGAATGACACGATGTGCCAATATTTCTTCCACGTCGCGATCGGGCATGGCCGTTATGGCTGTAGGGGCTCTCTTCGACTTGCCCCTGCTCGGCTCCTCCTTATCCGGATGGTAAGGTTTTAGCAAGCTAACATGGAAAACTGGATGCATCTCTAGGTGGGACGGTAGAGTTAACCGGTAAGCTAGCTTGCCAATCCTTTTCTCCACTGGAAAGGGTCCCTCGTAACGCCTTACTAGACCCTTATGCACCTTGGCAAACCTTCGGCTTTGATGGGGAAGGAGTTTCACCATCACCAAATCTCCTTCCTCAAACTCCAAGTGTCTCCTCTTGGTATCGGCCCATTTCTTCATTCGCTTGGAAGCCTTGGCCAAGTGTGCCCGTGCCATGTCGGACTTCTCATGCCAACCCTTGGCAAACTTGAATGCAGCAGGACTAGGCCCTTTGTAGCCAACCGCCAAAGTGTGAGGAGTCGATGGTTGTAGTCCCGTAGCAACTTCGAACGGACTAGCTCCAATTGACTCGCTCTTTTGTAAATTGTATGAAAATTGGGCTATGTCAAGCAACTTAGCCCAATCACTCTGGTTGGCACTTACATAATGCCTTAAGAATAGCTCCAACAAGGCATTCACCCTCTCGGTTTGGCCATCAGTTTGGGGATGAAAGCTTGTGGAGAAGTTGAGCTCGGACCCCATCAGCTTGAATAGCTCCATCCAGAATCTCCCGGTGAAGCGAGTGTCTCGGTCGCTAACGATCGTTTTGGGGATGCCCCAATATTTCACCACATACTTGAAGAATAAGCGTGCTGCATCCTCAGCTGTAAACTTTGAGGGTACGGGGATGAACACGCCATACTTGTTAAATCTGTCTACCACCACCATGATGTTGGCACATCCATCCGACTTGGGTAGACACGTGATGAAATCTATCGAAACACTTTCCCATGGCTTCTCCGGAATAGGTAGGGGTTCCAGCAATCCCGACGGTTGGTGTTGCTCCACTTTGTCTTGTTGGCATACTAGACACGTCTTTACGTAGAGCTCAATGTCGTCTCGCATCTGTGGCCAATAATATGCCCGCTCTACAAGTGCCAACGTACGACGTATACCTGGATGTCCTGCCCATTTCGAGTCATGGCACTCCTTAATGATCGCCTTCCTCAATCCTTGCCACTTTGGCACATAAACTCTATTGCCCTTGGTAGTGAGCAATCCATCTGCAAGCCAGAACCGGCGTGTCTTCCCACTACTCGCCAATTCCTTCAAACTCTTGGCTTGTGGGTCGTGCTCCAATCCCTCCTTCAATTGTTCGACCAACGGGAAATTTGTACTTGTGATGGCAGCTAGTTCGGCTTTTCTACTCAATGCATCGGCCACCAAATTAGCCTTGCCTGGCTTATACTCCATCACAAAGTCGAATTCTGCCAAGAATGCTTGCCACCTCACTTGCTTTGGCGTCAACTTCTTTTGATTGAGGAAGTAACTCGTGGCAATGTTGTCCGTCTTCACGACGAACTTGGACCCCAACAAATAATGCCTCCACGTTCGTAGGCAATGCACCACTGCAGTCATCTCCTTTTCCTGGACTGTATAGCGGCGCTCGGTTTCGTTCAGCTTGCGACTCTCGTACGCGATGGGATGTCCTTCTTGCATCAACACACCACCGATGGCAAAATCCGAAGCATCGGTCTGTACCTCGTATGGTTTGGTGTGATCGGGGAGAGCCAACACTGGCTCGTCGGCTACTGCCTGTTTGAGCACCTCAAATGCTCTTTGGCATTTAACATCCCAACTTCATGTTCTATTCTTCTTCAACAAGTCAGTGAGCGGAGTTGCAATAGAGGAGTAGCCTTTTATAAATCTTCGGTAATAATTAACGAGGCCTAAGAAGGATTGTACCTCAGTCACCTTCTTTGGTGGCTCCCAGTCGTGGATGGCTTGCACCTTGGACTTATCCATCCATAGTTTGCCTCTGCCAATGATGTGCCCTAGGAAAGTGACCTCTCGTTGAGCAAAGGCACATTTCTCCCTTTTCACGTACAGCTCGTGCTCTCTTAATACTTGGAAAACTTGTCGTAGATGTTCAATATGCTCGTCCAACGTCTTACTATAGACAACGATATCATCCAAATATACTACGACAAATTTATCCAAAAACGGCTCGAATACTCGATTCATAAGAGTGTAGAACGTGGCAGGAGCATTAGTAAGTCCAAATGACATCACTAAGAACTCATAGGAGCCATACCTCGTAACGCAAGCGGTCTTTGGCTCATCTCCTTCTGCAATCCTCACTTGGTAATATCCCGATCTCAAGTCCAACTTCGTGAACCACCGCGCTTCACCTAGCTGATCGAACAAATCAGCTATCAATGGGATGGGATATTTGTTCTTCACGGTTATCTTGTTGAGCGCTCGATAGTCGACGCACAACCGAAGTGACCCGTCGTGCTTCTTTTGGAAAAGCACGGGTGCACCATACGGAGCCTTTGACGGTTGAATGTAGCCCGCATCCAACAGCTCCTTTAGCTGCCTCCTGAGTTCCTCCAACTCCGGGGGTGCCATACGATAAGGCACTGCAGCAGGTGGTCTTGCACCAGGGACCAATTCAATCTTGTGATCCACCTCACGCTTAGGTGGGAGCTTCTTTGGCAATTCCGGAGGCATCACGTCCTTAAACTCCTCCAGGACGTGAGAGACTTGCTTCGGTAGGACCTTCAACGGGGGCGTATCCTTTCCATCCTTCAAGGATACAAGAAAGGTGGGCTGCGACTTCTTGACACCTTTCGAGAGTTGCATGGCCGAAATCTGCTTAGATTGAAGGCTAGTCTCCCTAGCCAAGGGCACCATGCATGTATTGCCCTCCTCCAAGATACACATTGTGTTGGCAAAGGGGATAGGCACGGCCTTAACGCGGTCCATAAACTCCATACCAAGCACAATTGGATAATCATCCATTGGCACAATAGAAAAGTCTACAAGACCACACCATTCACCCATACGTACCTCTACGCCATGAGCAACGCCAAAAATCGACTTCGGCTCCGAATTTACGGCCTTGAGCCATCCTTGCCCCTTGCTGTACTTGATGCCCAACCGCCTTGCTTCCTCTTCTTGAAGGAAGTTGTTGGAAGCTCCGGTATCTACTAAGGCTTTAACCACTTGGTTACTCACCTTGGTCTCCACGTATAACCGTCCCTTCTTCTCGGCTTTGGGCACCTCGACCTTGGCTTTGATGGCGTTGAGGATTTGCAGGGATCCCATCCTCGTCTCCTCACGTTGCTGCTGTTCCTCTCTTTCTTCAACAAGGGCAGAAAGCTTGCCTTTCTTGTGGCAATCCCTTGCTTTGTGCGGTCCGTCGCAGAAGTAACATTTGAGAGGAAGCTTGTTGCTGCTTTGACCCTCCTTGGTGTTCCTCCCTTCCTTAGGCGCGTTAAACTTGTGAAAACGCCCTTTGTTCGAGGAACTCTCTTCCCCACTCTTTCCCTTGCCGGCCTTGTCCTTTTGAGACTTGGGCTTTTCGGACTTTCCGAACTCGATTAGTGATTCAGCAATGGAAATAGCAGTTGCGAGATCTTGAACACCATGTCTTTGGATCTCCATCTTTGCCCAATTTTGTAAGCCATCTTTGAATGCAAAGAATGCCTCCTTGTCGGGATATCCAGGAATTTCCAGCAACACTTCAGAGAATTCCTTCACGTACTCCCGTATGCTTCCCCTTTGTTGAAGACGCCTCAGCTTCGCTCTCGCCTCTTTCTCGGCATTCTCCGGATAGAATTGCCGCTTGAGCTCTTTCTTGAACTCGTCCCATGTGTTAATGACGCAAGTACCTCTTTCAATGTCGCCATACCTCCTTCTCCACCATACCATTGCGGTATCCACGAGGTATAAGGCAGCATTATCAATCTTCTTGGCATCCTCCATGACGCCAAGTGCCTTGAAGTATTGCTCCAAGCTCCACAGAAAATTGTCGACCTCCTTCGCATTCCTCGACCCATTATACGCCTTGGGCCGTGGAACATCCACCTTAGAAGGAGTTGTGACTACCGTTGGCAAGGCAATGCTCCCACTTTGAGCAATCGCCTTCTTGCAAAGGACTAGCTCATCCTTGGTCTTCTTCAACTCGTTGGAGACTCTCTCAAGCTCTTCCTTCAGCGTCCCAACATCACGCTGGAGGGATTCCTCCAAGGTCTTCACTTGGCCTAGACACCTTGACATGGCCTGGTTTAAGGCACCTTGCAACTCTTCACGAAGCTCTTCATTCTCCCTCTCGAGCTCGTCGATGTGTTGGTCTACCGCCTCAAACTTCTCCTGCTCATCAGCCATGGCAAGCTCCACCTTTGCGAGTCTTGCGTGGGTGTCTTCCAAGATGTCCCTCGACCTTGATCTCCCTCTCCTTGGTTGCTTCTTCACTTCGTCAACCACGTGGGTAGTCTCACTGTGTGGACCAGCCATCCTTATCAACCGAGTGTGCTTGCTGCTCGTAGAAACCTTGCTCTGATACCACTTGTCACGGCCTTGGTCTCGATCACCCAACGACCCGTGCGGCACTAGCAATTCGCTGGACTCGAATGCTAGTTCAGCCTTCTCCGATAGCTAGAATGCTACTAGCGAAATGTAGAGAGAAGCACACAAGAGAGAGATGGAGAACTTGGAGAATATATTGATGCTTGATTGCTTGGTATCTACAAATGAAATCCCTAAGGCTATTTATAGTTGTTCACCTCCTCAACGGAGGGCTAAGATCTATTTGATCTAACGGTCCCTATCTTCCTTCTAGAGTATTCTAGCAAACTCTACATCCTACAAGAAGGTAAGAGAATTATCTACAATGTTCTACAAGATTCTAGAGGCTTCCACCATGTTCTAGACTTTGGGAGTGGTGGCTGCAATAAGCCTCTTTAAATAGTACGAATTTGGGGCAGACCTACGCGGTGCGTGACAATGGTCGTCCAACTGCAGCAAACAGTTAAGATTCAGTCATATGGTTCAGTGTCAATTCCCAATGTCTAATTCTAGTTCTAACTTAATCCACAGCAACAAAAAAGTAACATAGAAGTAATCTTGTTTGAATTTACAATGATGCTAGTTTGTAATGACATGAATACTAAATGATGGCAGATTGGAGTTAAAAAATATCATTTCAGTCCAAAAGCAATTTTAAGTGCCTTTATATTTTTCCCTGAGGATATAGAGTAGGTTGTATAATTTCATTCGAAATGATGACTTATGGCCATATTATATGTACCACGGTAATAGCTTGCCAGGTTGGCGAATCGTCAAATCGTAAAGACAAAGGCAATGAATGCTACCAAAATAGTCCTTTGAGTATGTTTTCAACTATTTTTAAAGGCTAAAAAGGTTTCACTCTCTGGTAAATGGAATATAGATTTACTCTCACAAGTGAAGATTTTAATGGACTTTGACCAACAATAGATGCAATCCGCAACCTCATCAACCGTTGATTCCAATCTTACAAAGCCATTGCTTGACTCACATTAACCTCTAGATGCCAATCTAAGGTGTCTGGCCAGCACAATATTTATTAAATCTCTTGCTTGACAATAGATTCAAACATTTTTACAAATTTGCTTGTCCATCTATTAAGAGGGAAATATATAGTAGAATTCAACCATTATATTAATGAAATATCATGTATTTAGAGTCAAAGATTGTTGACTTAAGGGTTTGTAATTGTTACATTTTTCAATTATGTTGAACAATTTTACAATGTTTAACATATTGTTTATGTCCAGCTACCATAGTATGTTCGCCATCAATCAATTTCAGCTAATTTTTATTTTTATTTTTTAACATTCATAATGTATGGTATGTGTATATATGTGTGTGTGTGTGCGTGGGTGTGCATATATCTAAATATGTAGGAAAAAGATGTTTGGGATGAAAGGATACTAGAGTATGTTGAACAATGCTAAGCAGCCAAAGTCGTAACAAGAATTTATCAGCATAATGGAACACCAGTTCCATGTTATTGAACAGAGAACACGAGGCTATAGTTTGTCACCTATTGCAGTTTTCAGATTAATAATGTAACAGACGACGCACCAACATGTATGGCGATTGCTTGTCCTTTTTTACAACCTAAGAGCTAAAATAATAAGAATTGATCTTGTCCAAAATGAAACACATATCAAGTGCACATACCAGTCAATTATGATAAACACTTAATTACCAATAAGTTACTTAGACACAACCAGTATGCAAGGATTGGAACAATCGCACAATATTGACGGGCTAGCTGTAACTAACGATTAATATTTAATAAAGTGGGCACTTATCTATAACAATTATACCACCATATTTTGTATTTAGTCTATTTATTAAGAATAGATTGACACAGTTTTTTTACTTCTTGTAAGAATCAAATTATAGGCAAATTTATATATCAAGTTGAATTCTGACCCATGCATACCTTTATTACTAAGATATCAAGTATGTTAGAACAAAATTAGTCCATATAAGAAATTGAAAAAAAAAATTACTTTGAATCATGTATTTAATATTACTTTTCTTCAAACAAAATTTTTCCTTAATAATTTGTAATAGAAATTTGTACAAATTCTCTTTAAAATAAAATATAATATACTTAATTATAAATTACACTAATTAATTTAAACCCTTAAAAAGTTTGTATATTTTTAAAATTACTTTCAATAATGTCTATTAATATTTCTACAACAATATAATAGACGAAAGATCCTTTATATAATAACGAAGGGGGACTGCAAAGAAAATAAAAGAACAAAGGGGGATTGCAAAGAAAAGAAAAGAAAATTTGATGTATTGAAAACCACTGACGCATATTTATAGGCGAAATTGGAAAAAATAATCAACACCCTTAACTCAACAGTTAACTAGTTAATAATTCAACAGAAAGGTCATGAGTTTGAAAATCACCGGACGCAACTTACTTTTTTGGCTTTGATTGGGATTTAATTTGGCGCTTATATGTAGAAATCCTGTACAACACAAAACCATTATAGACTAGCGGGTCAGGTGTCCCTCTACTCTTCTTCATAACTGGGTCGATTCCAAGATGCTATGACTTTTGATTATTGTTTTCATTTATTTCTTCTAAAATCGAGGTTGAACACTACTACGCAAATTATATCTAATAAATACAATTAATTTTTAATAAAAATAAAATAAAAAGAACCATACTAATCTATCCTGAACTTGCTGGTCTAAGAAATGCGACAAAAAGTGTCAATTCCATGTGTAAAATACTTAGTGAAAGTACCCAAATATCAGGATTTATTCTAAGGTATAGTTATTACTTAGAAGATCAAAGAGTATAAGAAAAATCAATTGCCATACTAGCCCATTAGTTCAAATGATTGAGCAATCATTATGTTAGTGAGAACGAACTCATTTTATCAAAAAAAAAAAAAAAAAAAGAACCTTAAAACAATGGGAATTAGAGTACAAATACAGCTGCAGTCAGTGCAAATGCTACAACAACAAACAAGGATGTATAGAGGATAAGTCAAGGGTTTGTGCAAATAGAGCGAGACATTATTTTTTCATTCAGTGGGAAGGATATTAAGACCAAAATAGACATAAATCACAGCCAACCTCAAAAAAGGTGCACCAATTGCCAAGCATACAAAACCTTGAGGAGGAGAGCTGGTCTAGATGGGAAATCTACACTCAATAATAAGTGTGTTGTAAGGTACAAAATAAGAAAGTTGTTGCCTTAGCCTTTGATAGTGATAACTTTACATGTAGGCACTACTGCGTCACACATGATCATTGGGGAGATTAACAAGACTAGTTATCAATTGTACAAGTAATAGGAGAGTGGAAATCAAAATCATTATATAATGAATAATTCTAAAAAGAATAATCAATGTTTAATGTTTGAATGTCCTTCATTTACTTCATTGTAAATAATGATCCTTGAATTTTATATATTTGTTGAAGTGTGATGTTGGACTTTGACCACTAGATTGACTTCTAGATATGTCATCTTTGCAGCACACAAGATCACTGAATCAAACCTTATATTAGTATAACTTATAATTCTATTCTTGGGTGTCTACGTAATATAACTCTTCCTTTTAATGTTAATTTTACAATGTGCAATGACTGCAATGCTAATCTCATGGCTGCGCTTGTTGCTTGCTAAATTTTGCTTGGTTGCATGAAATAAAGGTTGCTCTCTTCATCCCTTTATCCAAACAAAAGAAATTATCCCTTTTCTTTTGTCCATTTTCTATCCCACTATTTCTTTTCCCATTGCTTTGTAACAATTAAAATATAATGTCAATGAACAACATTGCAAACAACAACTGCTCCCATTACTTGGCACCCATACCCTCTGTTAAAGTTAATTTGTCGAACAAGTGAAGTTTACATTGAGGTCATGATTTGAATATTGAATTTTCATTCAAAACCTATACATGTAAGTTAACGGATGGAAATGTAATCTATGAAGTAGGATTAAGGGTATGCATTGTAATCAAGTTGAGAATATATGCTTAATTTAATACCTACAACATTTTCAATCAAACTCAAATTTCCCTTATGATCACCTATATAGGTATATGTATAGCTACACACACAAATGTATTGGATGGATTGACAACTACATAAAAAGTCCGAAATCCCAACATAATGTTGTGTAAATCACATAAAATGTATTGACAACTGCAACACAAAATGCAAAATCTTCTAGAAAGGATATCTTCATTAAAGCATTACTTGTTGGATAGGCCAATAGTGATACAGACCAGATTGATCATGCCGCCCGCATCGAAGACGAGCTTACTCGACCAAGGAGATCAGCCCACATCCGAGCTCGACAAGTCGCTCGACCAATCGAGGAGATATCGAAGGGACACAATCCGAAGACTAAGAGTTTCATTCGCAAGCCCATGCCACAATAAAGTCCTTGTCTTTCCCTATACATTGGAAGCCTAAAAGATACTTTGGGATGATCAAGAGGACATTGAACATTTACCTAGTTTCTAGTTTCTAAGTTCTTTAATGTTTTGTGCCTTCTAGGATCTTTAATACTCTTTAGCCTCTTCATTTGCTCGAGTCTTTTCATTTGTTTTTTCTTTGGCTACAAAAGACCATCTACTTTATGTATTCAGGGAAGAATTTGATTAATGAAAAATTTTGTGTTAAACAATTATCCTGGACCTTGAAGAGTTCGTACCCCTGAAAACCTTGAAGAGTTTTCACTCCGTCCTTAAAGAGTTGGAGGTTTTTTTCTTTTCTGCATCCTTGAAGAGTTGCAGTCATCGATCTAGAAGAATCGGTGCCCTATCCACTTCCTTGGAGGCCTGGAAGAGCAACCAACAAAGTTCTATCTTTTCCTCTGTTCTGTCCATTTACAACTGCCCATTTCCACCCCGATTTCATCCTGCCTACAGTGCTTATTTGAGAAACTCAAAATAGAGAAATTGTTAATTCAGAAGTCTTTGTTCATTTGGTTTTCGAATCAGGTCATTCCGATCTGTATCGACGAAGTTACACCCATTTTCCTGAGCTTGCGTAGGACTGTAATTACTGTTCATCCTGTTCCGCGTGTGCAAGTCAATCTCCCGATCCTAATGTCCGAGTAGCCTACATCTGGCTTCATCATTTGGTATCAGAGCTTTGGAGGAGAGAACGATGCCACCAAGACAAGCTAGACGTCATGGAGGCAGAACCATCCCACTGAATGAAGTGCATACGCTCGCTGACAATTTGCAGCAACATATGCAACAACAAATTGATGAGTTCACGCGGGAAGTTGAGTGTCTGAGGGCGGAAAGAAACAATTCACCACCTCATTCCAGGATTGAAAATTACAATGGTGACTCTTCATCTTCGAAAAATGTTCGACCATTTCGCAATCAGAGGAATGTTTGACATCACGAGCAAAACATTCGTGAACTGGAGTGGGAAAAAGAAATTAAAAAAGATATCTCAGAATTCTCAGATAATAAATCTCCTGAAGAAATTGTTGACTGGCTAACACTTGTTAATGAAGTGTTTGAGCTTCAAAATGTTCCTGAGGATCGTCGAGTCGGGATCATTGCTATGCGATTTAGAGGTAAAGCCCTCGCTTGGTGAAGGCGTAAGAAGCAAACTCGACAATCTGTTGGCAAAGCGCCAATTACTTCATGGAGGAAGATGGAAGACAAGATCCGAAAGTATTTCCTACCTAAGGGATACAAGAGAGAGCTCTATCAACGGTACCAAAATCTGAGACAAGGTACGCGAACGATGGACCAATACACCAACGAATTCAATGAGTTGGTAATTCGCAACAACATTTAAGATCCGGAGGAAATGCTTGTGAGCAAGTACTTGAATGGCCTTCAACTTCATATTCAAGATGCCCTGGAAGTCCTTGACATTTGAGACTTAGGAGATACACACCAACGAGCACTCAAGATAGAGCATTCTCGCTCGAGGAGGCAACCATCCTCTATCATGACCAATCAACCCGTTAGAAGTACCCCCGACATCACCAAAGTTGCTGAGGTTACGACACAAAACGCTAGTAAGTTTCCTAATCAGCCCAACATTTTGAAGCAACCAACTACGTCCGATATTTGTTGCTATGCTTGTGGTGAGTTGGGTCATCGTGCTAGCAATTGCCAAAAGAACAAAAATTGACAAGCCGGCAAAGCCTTCTTAGTGGATAACGATTCGGATGAGCATGTGAAGGATCCGCTCGAAGGAGAAGTGAATGATGTCGAAGAGTCCGCAAGTGACGAGCAAATAATGCATGCTGATTCTGGTGAATTTTTTATGGTGAGAAAAATCTTTCTAGTTCCTCGTGATGAGATCGGAGATAGGTGGCTACGCACCAACATTTTTCATTCCGCTTGCATAATTAAAGGGAAGGTATGTCAATTGATTATTGACTCTGGATGCTGTGAGAATATAATTTCTGAAATGGCAGCGAACAAACTACAGTTGGAGTTAAAGGTGCACCCCACACCTTACAAGATGTCGTGGCTGTCGAAAGGTACCGAGATAACCGTTTCCAAACGCTGCCTTCTTAATCTATCCATTGGTTTTGTTTATTTCGACAAAATATGGTGTGATGTTCTACCGATGGATGCTAGTCATGTTATTCTTGGGCGACCATGGCAATTCGATAGGCGAACTACTCATGATGGTTATCGAAATACGTACTTTTTTGAATTTGGAGGGAAGAAAATTATATTAGCACCTAGTAAGAAGCCTTTAAAAACTCCTGTTGTCGAAGAGTCTTCATCTCCTACATTGCTTTCGATGAAGGATATGAAAGGTGCTCTAAAAGGGGTTTGTATTATATATGTTTTACTTCACAAGGCAGGTGAAGTTGCTTCTTCCATACCTTTTGAAGTTTGACCACTTTTGGAAAAATTCAAGGTTGTTTTCCCGATGGACTTACCTACAGGTCTCCCTCCTATGAGAGACATTCAGCACCAAATCGATTTGATGCCTGGTGCTTCCCTACCAAATTTGGCTCATTATCGGATGAGTCCAACGGAGCATGAAGAATTGCATCGACAGGTTGTCGAACTCTTGACTAAGGGTTTTATCCGAGAAAGCCTTAGTCCATGTGCCATTCCAGCTCTCTTGGTAGCTAAGAAAAATGGTACTTGGAGGATATGTGTTGATAGTAGAGCGATCAACAAAATCACTATCAAATATCGATTCCCTATTCCTTGCCTTGATGACCTCTTAGATCAAATCTCTGGTGCAATCATCTTTTCGAAGTTGGATTTGAAAAGTGGACATCACCAAATCAGAATCAAGCCTGGAGATGAATGGAAGACGACATTCAAAATGAAAGATGGGCTGTACGAGTGGCTAGTCATGCCATTCGGTTTGTTGAATGCACCATCGACATTCATGAGGTTCATAACCCAAATTTTGAAACCCTTTTTGGGAAAATTTGTTGTGGTCTATTTTAATGATATTCTTATTTTTAGCAAGTCTACTGATGAGCACTTGCAGCATCTTCAAGAAATACTACAAGTGTTGAGACAAGAGCGCTTGTACGCAGCCCTCGAGAAGTGCTATTTCATGGTACCGCAAATCCTTTTCTTGGGATTTCATATTTCAGTAAAAGGGATTTCAGTGGATGGTGCCAAGATCAAGGTGATTCAAGAATGGCCAACTCCATCAAATGTGTATGAGGTACGAAGTTTTCATGGCCTCGCTTCTTTCTATCGACGATTTATTGCACACTTCAGCACTATTGTGGCCCCACTTACTTCTTGCTAGAAGAAAAGAGTCTTTGAGTGGACGTGTACGACTCAGAAAAGTTTTGAGCAGCTCAAAGAAAAATTGAGCACGGCCCCGGTACTCGCATTGCCTAATTTTGACCTTGTTTTTAAAGTACATTGCGATGCGTCAAGTACTGGTATTGGAGGAGTTCTGAGTCAAGGAGGTTGACCCATTGCCTTCTTTAGCAAAAAATTGAATAGTGCTAAACTTCGTTATAGCACTTATGATTTGGAGTTTTATGCACTATTTCACACACTCAAACATTGGAGGTAATATCTTATTCATCGAGAGTTTGTTTTGTACACTGATCATGAAGCTCTCAAGTATATTTTAGGGCAGCAAAAGCTTAACTCCAAGCGTGCAAAATGGGCTGCATACGTTCATGAGTTCACTTTCATCATTAAACATAAGGTTGGAGTTCAAAATTAGGTTGCTGATGCTCTTAGTAGAAAGAAGAGCTTACTCCACATAATGCGTTCAACAGTTCTTGGATTCGAATCATTCCAAGAGTTATATCATGAAGATCCTTACTTCTCCAAAATCTTGCCCGAAGCACAAGAAAAGAAACTTGCTGATTTCACTGAGTGTGATGGGTTTCTTTTCAAAAGGAACCGTTTATGTGTACTTGATTGTTCACTTCGACAAAGGGTGATTAATGAAGTTCATCGCAACAGACATTTTGGACGTGATAAGACCATGCAACTTGTTTCAGCCAAGTACTTTTGGCCTTATTTGAAACGAGACATACATCGACATGTGATGAGGTGTCAACGATGCCAAACTGGAAAAGGGCATACTACTAATGTTGGCCTTTATTTGCCCTTACCAATCTCTCAAGCACTTTGGGAAGATATCTCTATGGACTTTGTTCTTGGACTACCTCGCACTCTTAAAGGTATGGATTCTATTTTTGTTGTTGTAGATCGATTCTCAAAGATGGCGCATTTTATTCCTTGCCGCAAAACTATGGATGCTTCGCGTATTGCTGAATTATTCTTGAAGGAAGTCTATAAATTGCATGGCATTCCGAAGACTATTACTTCTGATTAGGACACAAAGTTTCTCAGTCATTTTTTGCGACAATTGTGAAGAATGTCGGTACTAAACTGCAATATAGTACTATATTTCATCCCCAAACTGATGGGCAAACTGAAGTCGTCAATCGAACCTTAGGAAATCTATTGAGGACACTGATTGATGAAAATCCTCGCTCTTGGGAGATGCGACTGTCACAGGGCGAATTTGCATATAATTGTGTTGTAAACCGTACAACTGGGTATAGTCCTTTCATGATCGTGTATGGACAACAACCAAACACTCCTCTTGATCTTGCACCCATTCCTTTTACTGAAAAGTCTAATGGCAATGTTGAAGATATTGTCTCTCAGATGAGAGCAATTCATGAAGATGTGCGCCAAAGGTTAGAAAGCAAGACAGAGTCCTATAAAAAGGATGTCGATAAGCGACGACGTGAAGTTATCTTCGAACCAAGAGATTTTGTTTGGGCTTACTTACCACCAGAACGTCATCCTGTTGAAAGCTATAACAAACTTAGTGATCGTAAGCTTGGTCCTCTTGAAGTCCTTGAACATATCAATCCCAATGCATATCGCTTAAGGCTTCCTTCTCATATAAAAACACATGATGTTTTCGACGTTTGGCATTTAACACCTTATGCTGGTGATCCCTTTGACGATGACATGAATTCAGGGATGAATTCTTTTAAAGAAGGGGAGGATGATGCAGGCCAGATTGATAATGCCGCCCGCATCGAAGACGAGCTTACTCGACCAAGGAGATCAGCCTGCATTCGAGCTCGACAAGTCGCTCGACCAGTCGAGGAGATATCGAAAGGACACAATCCGAAGACCAAGAGTTTCATTCGTAAGCCCATGCCACAATAAAGTCCTTGTCTTTCCCTATACATTGGAAGCCTAAAAGATAGTTTGGGATGATCAAGGGGACATTGAACATTTACCTAGTTTCTAGTTTTTAAGTTCTTTAATGTTTTATGCCTTCTAGGATCTTTAATACTCTTTAGCCTCTTCATTTGCTCGAGTCTTTTCATTTTTTTTTTCTTTGGCTACAAAAGATCATCTACTTTATGTATTCAGGGACGAATTTGATTAATGAAAAATTTTGCGTTAAGCAATTATCCCGGGCCTTGAAGAGTTCGTACCCCTGAAAACTTTGAAGAGTTTTCACTCCGTCCTTGAAGGGTTGGAGGTTTTTTTTTTTTCTACATCCTTAAAGAGTTGCAGTCATCAATCTAGAAGAATTGGTGCCCTATCCACTTCCTTGGAGGCCTGGAAGAGCAACCAACAAAGTTCTATCTTTTCCTCTGTTCTGTCCATTTACAACTGCCCATTTCCACCCCGATTTCATTCTGTTTACAGTGCTTATTTAAGAAAACTCAAAACAGAGAAATTGTTAATTCAGAAGTCTTTGTTCATTTGGTTTTCGAATCAGGTCATTCCGATCTGTATCGACGAAGATACACCCATTTTCCCGAACTTGCGCAGGATTGTAATTACTGTTCATCCTGTTCCGCGTGTGCAAGTCAATCTCCCGATCCTAACGTCCGAGTAGCCTACATCTGGCTTCATCAAATAGGATTGCTTACAAATGAATCTAGACTTTTCTATAAATTCCTATAAATGTAGTCCAACCGAATCAAATGTGCACTTAAAAAAAATGATTAGGGGAATGAAATGAAATAAAAATAAGTACGATCCATCCTTCCAAATAACTACAGATAAAAAAATTCAACTTCCTCTCCTAATCACTTAATAACGTAAATTTACAGCAATAAACACAAAGATATTAGACACAACATGAAACAAAGCATAATTCAAAATATCACAAGCTCACATGATTAGCTAATTTGAACAAACAACATGATATAATATCTAGGGAACAAAATCAACTAACAAAGTATAAATGGCTCTAGCTAGGGAAGGTGCAAAATTAGTTCTCAATTGAAAAGACCTAATGAATGTAGTCTAAACTAGGATGACCTCAAAAATTAATAGAACTCGATGACTTTAACATCCCATATACAGAAGTCAAATGACGTCAAATAGGGGTCTTTGTTGTCAAATTCTAACTCCCAAAAATTTGTTGTTGTAAGTTTTCCTGTTGTTCCTCCTGTACACAAGCAAGGTGGTACTGGGACCATAAGATTCGCAAGGCCATCCTAGTCAATGAAATTCATCACCCACCGTCAGTCCAACAAGGCCCATAGTTTCTACTGACATTTTAAGATCACCTATCTCCTTCGCTTAATGTTATCCAATAAAGCCAAGCAGGATGATGTCGAACACATACTTTGCTACCTTATGGCTCTTGTTGGATGCTCTCTACAGCAATTGAAGTCCTTCTTCATCGTTGAACGATGAAAAATACAGCATGATCCCTTCCCTAAACAAGGTTTTAGGGTTTCCCACCCCAATGCAATGGTGATAGAAATTTCCTTTACTATTGGTATCCAAACAGTCATAAATTGAGAGTTGTTCGAGAGTGGCATTCTAGTAAACATAGCTGTTGAACGTTGTAGCATGGAATGTCTTGCAACACCTCTATACATTACAGAGTAAATGTCAAGATTTCACTACGAGATGTATGAAAATCTTCCTCCACAAACAAGGTTGTATATCATCCAAATATGAAGTAAATGTGCTCTTGCTGCGCTTCATTACTTGCTCGTCACTGTATTGCACCCCCATTGATGGCAAGTGTTTGATCTCCTTGAATGATTTCTTGACCAAAGGAATGAGCCACACTTAAGAGCGTTCGATGACGGTGAATAGGTGTGATAACAATGTTTAAATCTAAGAATTCGTCTTTGGTTGCAAGGAAGTGGAAATGACTCTAATGAAATGAACGTGTATCTATGAAGGAGTGGGGCATTTCTGCCACCGAAACAAGTTACATGAGAGCTAGTAAATGGGGGTTTTTTATTTGCCAAGAATTTTTTTTATTTGGAATAAGATAAGGTTTTTTTATTTGTTATATTTTTTATCATAAGAGTTAGGGACAAGGTTGGGCCAAGATGAAAAACAAGGAAAACAAAAATCCATGAAAACAAAGAACTAGTTAGGTCTCCAGCTTGCTTAATTACACAAAGTTTAGTGTGCACCTTGGTTTTGATTTTTTTTTTTCCAACCTTAAAAATGATGTCAACTTGGGTGGCATAGTGGATGAAAGGCTTTTTTTTTTTTTTTTAATATGCATTGCTTCATATTTTAAATTCATGCAATTTGGTTCAATTGATGAATTCTTTTTGTGTTATGTAAATGTTTAACTATAATGGTAGATTTGAATGGAAAATTGTTGAGTCATCTACATGAACTGTTTGAGGAAAAATTAACCCAAATGAAATCTATGTAATATCATCAATGATTTCAATTATAGGAGTAACACTGTTTTTGTACAAATATTATTATATTACCCCCATGTTCTATTGTTGTCAACTTCGAACATCTGTTAGGCTTAATTCCCCCAATTTACAGTAAGTCCCAAAATGGTAGTGAATGAAAAGGGTTAGTAGTTTAACCTTGCTTCCGTTTAATTTTGCTACCCTTTTTTTCACAAACAACCTAAACATTTGTTTCACCTGCAAATGGGAAGGTTAATTTCACATGAATATTACCAACTAACGAATCCATACTTGTTATTATTAGGCTACAAAAGATTAAAAAAAAAAAAAATTATACTGAGATACCGTGTTTAAAATATATATGCGTCATCCAATATCTGACATGATTATATAAGGAAAATTACAAATTAAAATATAATGTCAGACAACTACATTAGAATGAATACAAAATGTTGTTGCTACTATGTAGACAACACACAATCGATCCAAAAAAATAATAATAACATCTAGGGGCAACGCAAGGACTTTTTCTTTGGATTCTTATTAATAGAAAGGCAAACATACTAACAAAGTAAATGATTTTGATATTGTTTGTTTGGGAGGCGATAAGAAGATAGAAAGCATTAACAAAGAAAATGATTTCTTACTCTAGTTAGTATTAAAGTATCCTAGTACTCCTAAAATTAAGAACTAGATGATCTATTTAATAAGTGAGTCTTTTAATATCATTAAATTTATGCAAGCGTCACCACATAAGCAAAATATAAGATGTGACAAAAGTAGAACAACTAAGTTTTCTTTCAGTTTTGACAATATATACTTAGATATATCTAAATATGATATAAATATAGATTTTTCCTTATGTGCCAAAAATTAAAAAAAAAAAAGCTTTAATGTACTTAAAGGCAATTTTGTGATCTCAAAAAAACCTTAATCCAGTCTTCCTAACTTTAACACCTCTTCTAACTAAAATATCAAATCAATTTATTGTGGGTTTTATTATAAATTTTCTCACACTTTTCTAATTACTATCTAAACAAACATAGGCTTATTTTTGAACCCATTTTCTTGTACAACCATACCTTTCTCGGTATTATCACACAAACCTAACATAATGATATTCTGGAAGAAGTAGATTTTGCCATGACCCAAAAGAATTTTCTTTTATTATAACTAACAACATAGGGGTGACAGTGGGTGAAAAAAAACATTATCAATAATATAATGTTGTATTCATTTTGTAAAGGAAATCTACTGAGGAATGCCATGTATGAGCTTACACAAAAGCAACGAAACATTTTCTACAAGCAAACTGCACATTTGTGTTTGTTATAGTATAAATGATCACTTAACTTTATATGTAACTAGCACACATTAAAGCTTGACATCCCATAGGAGAATTCCAAGCATAACAAGTGATGACATAGAAAGCTTTACAATTCCAGTAACCGACAAATTTAAGAGATTGAAAAAGATGGCAATGAAGTATCATTACCAAGGCTCCAACTCCAAAAAAGGAATCATTATCCATTATTGAAGGAAATGGAAAGTCATTAACCGTTGAGGGGGGTAGGGGGCAGAGGATCATAGATTGCCAAATTGTCATTCCTTTTTGTGTCAAGCAAGTTACTTGAGAATTTTAACACTCATTATGTGTTGCGCCACCAGTAGGGATACCAGTGACACAATTTTAGGACCAATAAAATGACTGATACAACATCATCATTTAATGTAATTGATATTTTTGTTTATATTTATAAGACATATGTACAGTAGCACTAATATGCAGGATAAAAAAATCACAAAAACAAGGGACAGATATCATGCTTTAACATTGAATAAGTTTCCTCGCAAGAAATCAAATGTAGCCTAATCTACAGAATATACACTTGAATGGCACAAACATATAAAGATTGAACTCTAACAACTCGTTACTTATAGACTAGAATCTGATAAGTTGTTGTAATCAAAATGAGTACTCAAGCATATTGATTAGAAAATATGGATTCTTTTTTTTAAAGAAAAAAACTAAATGATATAATTTCACAAAATTCTTTTTTTAAAAAAGAAATGTAAAATTAGAATGTAAGTACTTCTCTCTAACAAACTATTATGTTAAAACAAGATTAATGCATAATATAGATGTTGTCATTGCTATGGTGGAAACCACAATCTTTTAAAAGTCTTTTGCATTATCAAGCTTAAGATAAATCATTGTTTTGATCCATCACCTTTTCAAGTCAAGTATTTGGCTAGTTTAAAATTGGATACTTAATGATAATTTGAAGGCCACATGCTCCTCAGCGAATCTACACTTTGAAGAGGGATAAAAAGCATCTTTTACTTGTTAATATAGATTTTTTGCAATTTGATGCAACTAACTATTGTGCCACACTATTTCAGAAAAAATATGGTTTCATGAATTGCCTGGGAAAATCTCTACTGTTCTCTTAAATAATAATTTATCAGAAAAATTTATGTCATAATTCATAAAAATCTTCACAAAATTATATTGGGATTAAGGTGTCATTACTTTTATGCACTTTTTATATGAAGCATAAGAATCCAGGTAGATTCTACTTTTAGACTCAAGAGGAGGGTTGATTTGGTGTATCAAATTTTTTGAGAGTATGTTGCCTGCGTATGATAAGAATACATATGGAACAAATTAGTTGCTTATAGCATCAAAAACAGTCATAAAAATGTCATAATGTAATCATCTTAAACCTTAAAATAATGCTTCTATTAATTTTGAAAAAAAAAAAAAACACTCCGGTAGACCATAATTATAGTTAACATAAAACAATAAAACACGATCATAATTCCATTAAATCCCATAGTCTTTTTGTGCAAATTTGGGTTGCGTGAATGTGTCTATAACTTTTAAAATTTCCTTTTAATTTGCTAATAATGATGTCACACATTGATACAACAAAATCATGATGATGCGCCACTGATAGGGATAAACCTGATGTAGTTCTAGGCCAATCAAAAAACTGACGTAATAACATCATATTGTTTTCTTTTAATTTGTATGGACATGGCTATAACATTTAAAATTTTCTTTTAATTTGCTAATAATGAAGTCACGCGTCGATACAACAAAATCATGATCATGTGCCATTAATAGCACGTATAAAATTTTTCAAGATGGTGGTACTTACAGAGGCATTTCTCAATTCAGATTAAACTACGTAATTTGTTTTGAAATCTAGACAGCCTTAGAAAATTGAAGATTCTTATGACTTCAACATCCTATATACAGGAGTAACATGATAGAGGTCGTCGTTGGCTGATATCCTATTTATTTGTTGTGTCCAGTGAACCCAGAGTATCTCTTGCATAGCGACAAGGTGGTCCTCAGAGCATTGGATTACTTAGCCCAACCTAATGACTGAAATTCTTCACCCACCATCTGCTTATCAAGTCCCATATTTTCTCACGACAATCTAAGATCCCCTTTCGCCTTAGTTTAGTGGTATCAAATACAAACACAATCTTTAAGCTTGCTCTCTGATTTTACTACCCATAGTGTAGCAGGATGATGCCATATATACATTGATTCCATGTGTCCCTTATTGGAAGCTCTCTGAAGCAATTGAAGTTCTACATGATCCCTTTAGTGAATAAGGCTTCGAGGTTCCCTGCTTCCCTGCAATGTTGGTAGAAACATCCCCTACCATTTGTATCCAAATGATCATAGATTGATAGCTGTTTGAGGGTAGCATTCTGGTAGACATAGCTTTTTGATGCTATTGCATTGAATGCCTCGCAACACCTCTGTGCATGACACACTAAAGGCCAAGATTTTGCTGCTACATGTGCAAAAATCTTTGTCCGCAAGCAAGGCTGAATGTGATTCAAGCCATCAGTAATTGCACTCTTATTGCGTTTCGCAACTTCATCCTAAATGCGTTAAGTCTCCATTGACGACAGATGGTTGATTGTCTTGGTGGAGTTCTACATAACAAGATTTACCCGCACTTCTCAACATTTGAAGAACATGAATTGGTACGTGAAATAATTTTATAATCTAAGAATTAGTTTTGGTTGCATAGTTGTCAAAATGGCCCTAATGGAGTTGACTTGTTCCTTTGAAGGAGTGGGATGAATCTGTCGACAAAAGAAGTTGAAAGAGAGATAGTATATGAGGGTACTAGCTTCCTTTCTGCAACAGTACAATAAACAAATGATCCTTGATATAGGGAGACCAAATAAAGGAAAGTAAATTTTATGTGGACAAGAATAACTAGATCATTGGTATTTATAAAAGTTGGTGTTTTCAATGATCAATTAGTGCCTTAATCCTAGTGATTAACTACTTGTCCTGTCCATGGCATGGTCCCAAGTTTGAAAACCATCGGACTCATCATTTAATTTTTCCTAAGATTCAATTAAGCCACATATATATATTATCTTGCCAGTAATACAGAGAACACCAGTCCAGACTGGCAGTTAAAGTGCTCTTTAGCAAGAGTCATCTCTTGGGTTCAAAACCCCAAAATAAAATTTCTTCCCATTTTTGTGTAATTTCTTTAAAGGTTGTGCCTCTTAGCTTCACCTTCCTTATTTTTACAAAAATAAAAATAATTCAAAAATCCTCAACACTTAAGTTGCCCTACCAAATTTACTTTTTCTTTTCTGTCAAGCGAGTTACTTATGTGCTTCATTATGTTGGTAAGTCAAAAGGCAATTTTCTAATGCCAAAGATTCTTGTGATCCCATCCACATCTTCATATTTACAAAGAACTAATGGAAATTTGATTTAAGAATTTCAAGATCTGTCTACACTGTAAGTAAATGACATCTTATATGACATAAGTGAACATTAAAGTTATCGTGTAATCCATAGTAAATTGTACACCACATTATAAAGATCGGAATAAGGAACATAATTTATTTATCGACACATCACTTGTAATTTTCATCAATTAACTTTAATTTGTCACAATCAAATTACTCAACTGCAATTTCCTTGCCAATTATACATGTTGCTTTAGTAGATCATAATTTATTTAAATCACCATGAAAGAGTCAATTGAAAAATTTTAGTCCACTGCATTTATTTTTGTCAATTAATTTGTTCAAATATTTAAATTTTTTACTCCATTTGCAATTGTATACAGCAATGCTGATGCAGAAAGCCCCAAAAAGGTGTGGCTTAGGGACCCAACGCACACAATGAATCAAAGAGCAACCAGGAAAGCTAAATCAGAGTTTAATAACACAAACCCTAGACCCAATATTTGAAGGAATACGAACCTAGAGTATTCAAGAAAGATATGGACGCCACACTCCAAAAAAGGAAGGAATTGGGAGTGATAAGTCGATTTGAACGCCACAAGAAGAAGTATCTCTTGATAAGTTTTTTAGTTCTTAAAAGAACCGAGGGAGAAAAACCCTTGCTTTCTATTTCACTCAAAGTTGTCTGATTTCCAAAGCTTACAAGGGGTGCCTATTTATAGGCTTAGATAGTAATCCTAAAGGGGTAAAATTCCTATTTAGGAGAAATCCCTATTTTGGGGGAATTTCAGACTAATTCCAGCACATACAATGAACTCCTATTTAGGAGTGAATGCTATCACTTAGTTTGACCCATTAAGTAGTCCAATTATATTAATTAGGCCTGGGCTCTCTTTAAAACTTGAATTCGCACCATTTGAAGCCTGGTTGGCCTGAATGTCCAGAATCAGCCCATTTAGTGCTTCTTTAATCTTTCTGGCCCTAGCTCGTGTTATTGGGCCTTCTGGAATGTGCAATGGACCTCTTGCATCCATTGAATCTCTAGCTCGTGTTATTGGGCCTTCTGGAATGTGCAATGGACCTCTTGTATCAATTGAAGCTCTAGCTTGTGTTATTGGGCCTTTTTGAATGTGTGATGGACTTTTTGCATCCTTTGAAGCCTTCCACCCATCATCTCCACGGTTCTCATCATTCCCCTCCTCCTCAAAAGGATTCGCCCTCGAATCATCACCTACATCAAAAGGGGAAAGGTCAGAAACGTTAAATGTTGCATTCACATTATACTCACCAGGAAGGTCTAACTTATAAGCATTGTCATTAATTCGTGCTAGAACTTGGAAGGGACCATCTCCTCTAGGTTGTAGCTTTGAACGCCTCTGAGCTGGGAATCATTCCTTGCGCATATGCACCCAAACCCAATCATCAGGTTCAAATACCACCTTCTTTCGTCCCTTGTTGACATGGGATGCATATTGTTCAGTTCGTTTTTCAATATGTTGTCGCACCTTCTCATGCAATTTTCTTATCATGTCAGCTTTGCGTTCACCATCAACGTTGACATACTCATTGACAGGTATAGGTACCAAATCCAGAGGAGTCAATGGATTAAAACCATATACAATTTCAAATGGAGAGTAGCTAGTAGTAGAATGAACACTCCTATTATATGCAAACTCGACATGTGGTAAACAATCTTCCCATGTTTTCAAATTCGTTCGAATAATAGCACGCAAAAGAGTAGAAAGTGTTCGATTAACCACCTCAGTCTGCCCATCAGTTTGTGGATGACAAGTAGTTGAAAACAATAACTTAGTACCCAACTTACCCCACAAAGTCTTCCAGAAGTAGCTTAAGAACTTTGTATCTCGGTCCGAAACAATGCTCCGTGGCATGCCATGCAAACGCACTACTTCTCTAAAGAACAAGTCAGCCACATTGTTTGCATCATCAGTTTTATGGCATGGGATGAAGTGTGCTATCTTTGAAAATCTATCAACAACAACAAATACAGAATCCCTACCCCGTTTTGTTTGTGGCAATCCCAGTACAAAGTCCATGGATAAATCAACCCAGGGATGGCTAGGTATGGGTAAAGGGGTATACAAGCCATGGGGTAAAACTCTAGATTTAGCCTGTTTGCATGTTATGCATTTCTCACATATCCTCTCAACATCTCGTTTCATGCGTAGCCAAAAGAAGTGTTCGTTTAGGACATCTAGGGTTTTCCTAACTCCGAAATGACCCATTAGACCACCCTCATGAGCTTCTCTTACAACCAACTCCCTTAAAGAACTCATAGGCATGCATAAACGATTTTCCCTAAATAAGAAACCCTTATGCCTATAAAACTTCTCAAAGGCCGACTTCTCACATGCTCCATACACGTTAGCAAAGTCCATATCATTCTCATATAAACCCTTAATATGTTCAAATCCTAATAAGTTTGCAGTAAGTGTAGAGATAAGGGCATACCTGCGGGATAATGCATCAGCTACCACATTGTCCTTACCTTGTTTATATTTGATGTTGTAGGGAAAGGTCTCAATGAATTCAATCCACTTGGCATGTCTTTTGTTCAACTTTCCTTGTCCCTTTAAGTGCTTCAACGATTCATGGTCAGTATGGATGACAAACTCCTTGGGCCAAAGGTAATGTTGCCATGTCTCCAAAGCCCGTACCAATGCATACATCTCTTTATCATAAGTAGGATAATTAAGGCTTGCTCCACTTAGCTTTTCACTGAAGTAAGCAATTGGGCGCCTTTCCTGCATCAAAACAGCTCCGATGCCAATACCTGAAGCATCACACTCAATCTCGAAAGCTTTTTCAAAGTTAGGTAAAGCAAGTAGGGGTGCAGAACTTAATTTTTCCTTGATGCAATTAAAAGCCTTGTTTTGGTCACTACCCCACCTAAAACTCGTGTTCTTTTTGATAATCTCAGTGAGTAGGGCAGCAATGGTGCTAAAGTCCCTAACAAAGCGTCTATAGAAACTAGCTAGACCATGAAAGCTACACACATCACTAATTGACTTAGGTGTAGGCCAATCACGAATTGCCTTAACTTTTTCCTCGTCAACCTCAACACCTTTACAACTCACAACATAGCCAAGAAATGTGATCTAATTAGTACAAAAGGAGCATTTCTTTAAGTTAGCATACAATTTTTCAGAACGTAAAACACTTACAATAGAACGTAAATGATCAAGATGCTCTTCTACGGTTTTACTATAGACCAAAATATCATCAAAATACACAACCACAAATTTACCAATGAATGGATGCAAAACATAATTCATTAATCGCATAAAAGTGCTTGGTGCATTAGTAAGACCAAAATGGCATAACAAGCCATTCATACAAACCGTACTTAGTTTTGAAAGCTGTTTTCCACTCATCTCCCTCTCTCATCCTAATTTGATGATATCCACTTTTCAAATCAATCTTAGAAAAGACACAGGAACCATGCAATTCATCCAACATATCATCTAATCTAGGTATGGGGTGACGATACTTTACAGTGATTTTGTTGATTGCTCGATAATCAACACACATCCTCCAAGTCCCATCTTTCTTGGGTACAAGTAGGACAGGAACAACACATGGACTCATGCTTTCCCTTACATATCCTTTGGAGATAAGCTCCTTAACTTGCCTTTGAAGCTCCTTTGTCTCCTCAGGATTACTCTTATATGCTGGCCGGTTAGGGATGGATGCACCTGGGATGAAATCAATTTGATGCTCAATTCCTCTATTAGGTGGCAATCCACTTGGAATATCATCAGGGAATACATCTTCAAATTCCTGCAATAGAGCAATAACAACACTAGGCAAAGATGGGTCAAACTTGTTAGTGTTACAATAAGCCTCCTTGTATAGAAGTACGATCATAGGTTGTTTGGCATAGAATGCTCTTTTGACATCACTCCCTTTTGCATAGAAACTTTCTCTTTTCTTCTCTTTCTCTTGTGTCATCACGTTTTCTCCTCTCTTCTCTCTTTTATCAATCTTTCTTTTCTGTTCACTCTCATTTTTAATCCTTAATTGATCCTTATAAGCTTGTTGAGGCGATAATGGTACAAGAGTAACAGGTTTTTCATTCATTACAAAGGAATATCGGTTCTTGAAGCCATCATGCATAACTCGCCTATCAAATTGCCATGGTCTTCCTAAAAGAATATGGCCCACATGCATAGGTACAATATCACATAAAATTTCATCACGGTACCTTTCGATAGAAAATGATATGAGCACTTACTTATTTACCTTGACTTCACCACTCTCATTCAACCATTGCAGCTTATATGGCCTAGGATGCTTCATAGTAGGTAAGTCCAACTTCTCAACCATAGTTGTGCTAGCAACATTAGTGCAACTCCCACCATCAATAATCATACTACATACCTTATCTTTGATGAGACACCTCGTCTGAAAGATGTTATCTCGTTGCACCTCATTTTCTTCCTTTACTTGCACATTCAATGCTCGCCTTGTAACAAGAGCTACTCCATTAACTGGATACTCCTCTCCATCACTTTCACCCTCTGATGATGGCACAGAATCATCATCTGATTCACTTTCAGTTTCAACTTCACCATTACTTCTCAAGATCATTGCACGCTTATTTGGACATTGAGATGTAATGTGACCCCTGCCCAAACACTTAAAACATTTAACATCTCTATTTCTACTTGGTTGGGGGTCAGAATTACCTGCCTCCTTGCTAGAACCCACATTCTTGTACTTGGATAGCTTGGCTTTGGACTTGTAGTTGGTCATCTCGTCCCTTTTATTCCAATTTGGCTTCCAAGATGAGGTAGATCCTGAGTTCTGCCCAAACCGTGTGGAACCCTTTCGTTTGAGTTGCCTTTCAACTTTCATGGTCATGTGTACCATGTCTTCTAATTCCACATAGTGTTGCAATTCAACCACGTTTGCTATGTCCCCATTTAGCCCTTGCAGAAATCGAGCCATGGTTGCTTCTCTATCTTCTTCTACATTCGCCCGAATCATGGTAATCTCCATCTCCTTATGGTAATCCTCCACACTTTTGGTGCCCTGAGTGAGCCCTTGCAGCCTTTGGTACAGCTCCCTGTAATAGTGATTAGGGACAAACCTCCTCCTCATGATAGCCTTCATCTCCTCCCATGTATCAATAGGCCGCTCACGATTCCTTCTCCTAGTCAAAACAAGTTGATCCTACCAAATAATAGCCTAATCAGTGAATTCAACTGCAGCAAGCTTTACCTTTTTCTCCTCGGAATAGTTGTGGCAATCAAAAACCAACTCAACCTTCTTTTCCCATTCTAGGTATGCATCAGGATCATTCTTACCTTGGAATGAAGGAAGTGTCATTTTAATACTGCCCAAATTATGGTCATAGGTGCCTTGCCTCCCAAATTCTCTTTGATCCCTTCTATTGTTAGTAGTTCGGACCACAGTAGTTTGATCATCAATTTCATCATCTTTTACATCATCTTCATGGTCATAGGCACGTCTCAACTGCCTTCTTGCTTTAGGAGCCTCATACTCCCCATTCCTCCTTTGCAACTCTGCTATAGTATTAGATTGCTCTTCCATCCTTTCCCTCATATCATCAAATCTGGTATTCATACGCTCAAATTGTTGTTGCATAGCTTTGATCATGAAGGACACATCTCCAGCTCCCTCCTGAGCTGCACCTTTGTCTTTGGATGTCATAGTATTACTTCTACACAAAATAATAAGATACCTCACAGAGCATTCCCTCACGTGTTTCACTCAAAAGAAGGTGTCACACTCTCTCGTGTTTACACTCTTTATGGCTTTTTCTTTATATGAACTTTCACTCTTGCCTTTTACCACTCGGATTTTTCCTTTCAGCTCTATAAAGAACTAAAGACGGTAAATCAAGAGTATTGATTTTGAACAGAATAAGATAAATGGTGTAGAATTGGACAAATTGGAGAATAAGGAATCAAAAAACGAAAAAGGATATCAAGGCAAACGATTTTAATGAACTAAACTCACAAAAAGAATCAGGATAAGGGAAGTTAAATTTAGAGGACAAACTTGGATAACAAGATAGGAAAATGGATGGCAGAATTGGAGTTGAGCAAGAAAACTTTGTTATTATTGTGGCCAATATGACCAAACTGTTAACTTTATCAATAACTTGAATTTGATGTTTCCTTTCTTTTCTTCTTTTTCTTGTTCTTTTTCTTTCTTTTCTTTTTCTTTTTTTTTCGTTGATCCCTCTTTTTTTTTTCTTTTTTTCCCTTTTTCTTTTGCTCAACACAAAACAACAGTAGAATACTTAGATATAGCAATTGGAATTGAAATTAGCACGTTGAGAAGGATTGCAAGTAAACAGATTTGTGCATTTGAATTGTAATAGACAAATTGAATCGAAATAAATAAATCACAAGGTAGAAAATTGAAGAGTGAGTGGATTCAACTTGATTTAGAGCCAGGCTCTGATACCAACTGATGCGGAAAGCCCCAAAAAGGTGTGACTTAGGGACCCAACGCACACAATGAATCAAAGAGCAACCAGGAAAGCTAAATTAGAATTTAATAACACAAACCCTAGACCCAATATTTGAAGGAACACGAACCTAGAGTATTCAAGAAAGATATGGACGCCACACTTCAGAAAAGGAAGGAATTGGGAGTGATAAGTCGATTTGAACGCCACAAGAAGAAGTACCTCTTGATAAGTTCTTTAGTTCTTAAAAGAATTGAGGGAGAAAAACCCTTGCTTTCTATTTCACTCAAAGTTGTCTGATTTCCAAAGCTGACAAGGGGTGCCTATTTATAGGCTTAGATAGTAATCCTAAAGGGGTAAAATTCCTATTTAGGAGAAATCCCTATTTTGGGGGAATTTCAGACTAATTCCAGCACATACAATGAACTCCTATTTAGGAGTGAATGCTATCACTTAGTTTGACCCATTAAGTAGTCCAATTATATTAATTAGGCCTGGGCTCTCTTTAAAACTTGAATTCGCACCATTTGAAGCCTGGTTGGCCTGAATGTCCAGAATCAGCCCATTTAGTGCTTCTTTAATCTTTCTGGCCCTAGCTCGTGTTATTGGGCCTTCTGGAATGTGCAATGGACCTCTTGCATCCATTGAATCTCTAGCTCGTGTTATTGGGCCTTCTGGAATGTGCAATGGACCTCTTGTATCAATTGAAGCTCTAGCTTGTGTTATTGGGCCTTCTTGAATGTGTGATGGACTTTTTGCATCCTTTGAAGCCTTCCACCCATCATCTCCACGGTTCTCATCAAATGCTAACAAACAATAATTCTAGATGCTAAATATGATAATCGGTTGAAAATAATTTTGATGTACTAAATTGCATAAAATGAATTATTCTGGAAAACAATTTTATAATTTTAATATACTATAGTAACAAATTCATTTGATTTTAAAATTATTGAAATTTAATTGGCCAATAGCATAACAAATTAAGGGTGTCCAAGAAAAACGTAAACAATTGATAAATGCAATGGTGAAGAATGTAATTTACAATAGAGAATTTTGCTAGCATGCTTGGAGTTTAAATTAATTAGGACAATTTTCAAGTGTATATCAAATGTGAATGCACACATAAGTTATGAAATACGAAAAGGAAATTATTGATGTTATGGAAAACTTAGCAATCCTTTTAATAATACTATCAATTATGAATTGCTTTTTTTGTGGTTATGTTCACATATAAAGTATATAACAAAAGTTGGTGTATTAAAACCCATAGTCTTTCATTGCAACTTGTGTTGCATGTCTATTTAACTTTTTTGTACCATTTTTTTTCTTTTTCCTTTGCTACAAATGATATGAGAAGTTGAGAATTTTAAAACTCATTATGTGTTGTGCTGCCATTAAGGATGCCATTGATGCAATTCTAGGGCTAGTGAAATGAATAATGTAACATCATCATTCAATGCGATTGATCTTTTTGTTTATATTTATAAACATATGTACAATAACTCTAATATGAAGGATAAAAAACATCACACAAATAAGGAATTAATATCATGCTTTAACATTAAAGACTTTTTCTCACAAGAAACTAGGCCTGATATAATCTTACAAAATTGAATCTAATAAGTTATTGTAATCAGATGAGTACTTAAGAAAATTGATTGAAAAATATGGATTCTTTTTCTAGATAGAATCTAACAGATGTAATGTTTCATAATTCTTTTTTTAAAAAAGAAATGAAAAATTAGAATGTAAGTGCTTCTTTCTTACAAACTATTACATTAAGACAAAATTAATGCCCGATATAAATCTTTTCATTGCCATGGTGGAAACTAATTGAAAAATTCAGTTAGCCCCAAAAAATGATAATGTCTTTGATTTGAAAATCAAACTCAAAACACCGTATTTCACATATTTGCATATGCACACCACAAAAACAAGATTAAGGGAAACATATTAACTACATTCAAAACCACTTACAAAAACATTTTTTCTACCATTACATGCCAACTTTATATGGCTTAACAACTAAAGCAAACACTCACGTTGCATGGTAAAGGTCGTCTATAAATGTTGCATGATATATCATAATCACAAGTTAAAAGGGCTTCTATTTTGCCGAAAGCAAATAACTAGGCAGTGTTGTCTAACAGCTTAACCAAGTTAATTCCATTACCATTGGGTGGAGTTATTGCTCTACTATTTAACCTTGCATTTTTCCTATTAGACAAGAATGCGGAGTCATAAGTTTTGACTTTAGTTATAGGTTCGATTGTGCATGGATTACGCCCAAAGGTCCGCTCATCTTTTCATGAATCCCCACATATATATAGCGAGATCTTCATGTCTCTTTGTCATTGGATGGGGAATTGCCTAGTCTAGTGGATGTCAAATTCCTCCGCCAGTCCCTCAGTCAAGGCATCTAACTCTACTTGTTATGAGAGCACTTCATCACACATATCCTCATACATGGAGTACAATATGCATGGCTGCCATTTCCAAATGTTCATCTCATCTAAATCTTCAAACAACCTTGGCATTCCTACAAGCATTCAAAAGTGAAATGCTCTAATTAGATTTCGCTTGATCAAGTACAAGTTAAACAAAATGTTTAAAAGTTGAAATCCATGAAAATGTTTAGGCTATAAACGAATGATTCAAAGGCAAAACAGTGGCCAAGAATCCATATTCGTGCCTCCATTCGAAGGAGTTAGTTACTTTACCAATTTTCTTAAAGAGGTAGCTTCTGTTGCAACTAAAAGATACTTATTATGGGACCTAAATATAAATGGTGCCTATCCATCTATTTTATCTCTCTCATTTATAGACATCAACCCTAGACTTCTAAAAATCTTTTTTATCAACAATCTTAAAATAAATCATTATACTAACTCATCACCTTTTCAAATCAAATTTTTGGCTAGTTTAAAATTAGATACTTAATGATAATTTGAAGGCCACATGATCTTTAATAAATCTAAATTTTAAAGAGGGATAAAAGGCATTTTTAGTTACTAACACAAGCTTTGTAGTTTGATATAATTGACTATTGTTCCACACAGTTGCAATAGGTATACCTTTCAAACAAAATGTGGTTCCATGAATTTTCTCGGGAAAATCTCTATTATGCTCTTAAGTAATATTTATCAAAAAATCAATATCATAATTCATAAAAAATAAAGTTTAACAAAATTAGATTGGGATTAAGGCACTGTTACTTTCTTGAACTTTTTATATGGACCATAAGAATTTAGTTCATTTAGATTAACTATGTCATTGAATGATTAAAAATATGCCCAAAATAAATTCTATGATAGATCGCACCTTAAGCAAACAATAAGCACTTACTTCAAATGAAAATTCAAATAGATTTTAAAGTTTTCATCATTTATACAAATTATTTGCATCAAAGGACAAATAGAAAAATAATGGATTATAGTCAAACCATGCAAGCATTGCACGCGTATTCTAAATCAACATCCCTTAATTGTGTATCACACTCCTTCGTGCACAATTCATGTATGTTGTTTAATTTAAATTGAGGTTAAGATATTACATGCATACATAGTTTGAATTAACCCTATTAAAATTGGTAATAAAGAAGCTAGATTACCTATAAATACCTAGAGATTTGATTTTTTAATTGTAGTAGTATGCAATTCTTCGGTCATTTAATTACAGTTGTCACACCATTAATGTAACTATTATACTTCAGACATAAAATGCCATGATAGGCACTACAAAATTCTTTTTAGGTTTTTTTTTTTTTTGTCTCATGTGACTTTTTAAGTGTAATTAAAACCTTTCTTTAGGAAATTGCAAAAAACGTATACATATTTGCCAATTAGTAACTATCTCACTATTCCTTTTCTTTCAACTTTATTTCCCACTATAATTTGTATCCAAATAGTTAGGTATCAATGTAAAGGATTTGATACTTCCTTGTAGAAATAGGCCTACCCTACCAAGCACAACGTCTATTCAACATAGATATAACAAAGAATGAAAAATCACAATTTGCAACTCTTTCCAAATTAGATCCTAAAGTTTGGTCAATTCTTTCAACTGCCTATTTCATCTATCAACTAATAACTCTTAAGCATAGGAAATTGGTTTTTAATGTACTATTCAACTTCCCAACATTACATAGTGATTAGCCCTTTCGAACACCAGCCAAAGAATTAATAGAATAACAATGTAGATTTTTTGGATCATTTTTCTATTTAAAAATATATTTGTTCCTTAATTGCTTCATATGGACTTGACAAAACAAGACCCCAAATATCAGGCCTAACAAAACTTTCAGTCATTATTAAAACACTCAAATGTGTTATCTTATACCTTAGGATCAAAACTTAGCACCCTCATTCCATCTTAAGTGTCTATGAATTTGAATACAAATACACCATAATCACCTCTTCAATAAAAACAATAATAAGCCAAATTTTGTTACCCAAATCATATCATTTATGGTTAAAGAACTCTACGATAAAAATATGCAAATGATTCATTTCATGATGTTCACCCAATCTTCCATATTGGAGTTTTGATAAAACTAATATCAAAATTTGTCAGTGAAACTACCTTCCTTTGGTTACCCATCTTCAAAACAACCTCCATGGAACAATCTAACATAAAAGCAAATTTATAATTCAATTTATGTGGTGGAAAAAAATATATAAGAAAGATTTATATCACATAATCCAATTTTTTCGCTTCTAGGAATGTCAAACCAAGTCACCATGTATCTTTTAGTGAACTCTACGAATTTGTAAAAACATAGAATCAAGGATACCCACTTAACTAACTTGCAAATTTAATACAAATAGCATCCAATATTATTTTTAAGAACCACAAAAAAATATGTTTCAAAAATATATAAAACAACCAATGCATCACCAGTCAAAAGTTTTATTTTCATATTTTAACTTTCTATGATATTAACTAATAATATTGCCAATAAAACTCTCACAAGTATGGCAATATTGGCTTGTCGATAGAATTGATTATATCATATCACGTATACTAATATACTAGAAGGCTATTCAAGTTTTGTGATACCTACCATGTCACACTGTGAAAGGGAATAGCCAAGATGTTGTCCATTTCAATGTATGCACAAAGGACAGATCCATAGCTTAGTTTCATTACTACATTAACTAAGTAAACATGCCTATGCAATCAAAAGTTTAGACAATAGCCTAAAGTACATGGTACAAATCAACCATAACAAATGTTTCAACTAGACTTGATATTTAAATAATAAAAGTAGTATCCAAAAGTGAACATGTTATAGTTCATGTCCATTTATACTTGAACAAATTCTAGGCAACAATAGTGTTCAAAGGCCCTTCCTTGCTGCATTTGCTACTAATTGAACAAACAACACATGAACTTAACTACCTACAATGCAAAGCAACTCGAAAACAAATCATTTCCTACAAGACTTAATTGCACATGTTGTTATGCCTAGTCAAACCTTTTGAACTAAAAAAATACAAAACTTACGATAACACTTACAAAATTTGAAACCCAATGTCTCAACATCATGCATCTGCATTCACACTACGTAGGAGAGTTTCCATTAGAAATCTCAACAACAACTCTAGTTATTCATGAAACAAATATTGAAACAGAAAAATGACTAAAAATTTGGCAATTTGATTGTTATATCTAGTATGGTCCATAGAAAAAAATTCCTCAATTTCAAGATTTATTTCTTCTATCCTTTAGAATAAATGCAGATAAAAACACACACACAAAAAGAAAAAAGGAAAAGAAAAACACAAAGCAATCTTACAGGTTAGGTTCACTCTTTCCAATCTTCATTGTGACCTAAGAAAACAGTGACTCGTCTTCACCTAAATATCGTTTCTTTTCCATTATAACGAGTACAACATATTGGTCAAAAATAATCTTAGCCAATGGTTTTGTTGCACATCTTGCCCTTTGCATGACTTGTGGCCTATCTAATATGGCTACTTAATCTAAACTCAATTTCACTAGATCATTTTGCTAGACCATATGCATTGGTCCAATTTCCCTTTTGTCATCTAGATTAAAAAAAATGTAGTTAAGTGAACTTATTCAACACAGTTTAATTTATTACTATTGACAAATAAAGAGTTAACTATGTATATAAGTATAACTTTTAAAATCATTTCAAAAAGAAGTATTTGTTAACATTTTCGTGTACAAAGCATCTTGCTATCACATGGAGCAATGACTTGTATGTTTTCACTCCCATCGCCACTATTGTTCTCCACACCAACCTCTTCTCGCACTGTTTCTGCCTCACCATCTTTTTATGCATGGGTACATGATTTCATGACATTACCCTCAATAGCCATAATCAATGACACATCAATAACATGCTTTTGAACACTTTTTCTATCTGGCCAACCTCGATTTCTCTTTTCTTACTTTGTAAACAAGGGCATTATAGGTTATCAATCTCAACTCCAATCTTATACTATGCAAACATTAAAAATAAATGTGTTTTCCTATCTTTAGCTTTAATTAACACTATACAAATAATAAATGGGATATACAAAAGAAAAAAAAATTAATACTAAACTGTCTAAATTTTTACAATTGGGTCATAAATATTTTTACATTTTCATTTGAGTTATATACTTTTTAAATTTCTTTCAAATCAATCCTTTTTGGATGAGAAGTGGTCAAAACTGTTAAAAATTGTACATTGAGTAAATGGAAATCATGAATAACTTAACTGCTTTTCACTAAAAAAAAATGATTTGAAACAAATTTAAAAGACATAGGACTCAAATGTAAATACAAAAAGATTAAGGGCTCAATTATAAAAATTGATAAAAGTTAAAACTAATTTATGCATATCCCCGTAATAAATTATGTTTAAGGTATCTTTTATGGCTCCTTCACCACTAATTTTGTTATGATCAGTTTCTAAACTCACAAAACCCATAAAATGTGATGTGTTTAACATGTCACTAGTGCATTCTCTTGCCAATATTTCCTTTTTTTTTATAGAGGGTGACACCTTTCCTTTCCTTTAAAACACAAACTTTTGACCAAATTGTCACTAAAATAAATAATAGGTTGATAAATAATATTAACCTGAATGACAAATGTTATGAAACTATAGAATCAAATGCACCATAAAACCATAGAAAACATATTTGATCTTATAGTTGTTACTTACTTAAATTGTGGTCTATTATAGTAGTGACTTTTGCCTCAGCCACCCCAAAGTCATCCAAACTTTATCCTATTGTCACGTCTTGTTTGTCTCTATCTTATTTGATGTTTTTGCTTTGCATTCCTATTTGTCAAATAAGGCCTTCATCTTTTTCAACAAAATTTTGCCCTCACTTGACAAATCCCTTGGAGCCTGCTAAGCAACAATTTCATGACAGTTATTCATACAATCACTTATTTCACTCCAATATTATGTCATGAATCATAAGTATGACCATCAAAGCCATTAACCTCATCACTGATTCTACTACTTTTACTAATCACTTCATGTGTTGCAAATGTTGGTAAGAAAAACTAAAATAAAAATCAAGAGTAAGTGTGATGTATTCCAAACAAACTTCTAGTATTACATTTTAAAAAAAAGTCTTTTGTGATAACATGGAAATTCACTTTACTAGGGATGAGTTAATCTTTGCATGCTCCTTAATTTTCAATTGCCTTCTCACCAATTGTTTTGTCCAACTAGTGCGTTTTCTTCACACCTATTCTCCTTGTTAAGAGTGCATGATTAAAAGTAAAATAGCTAAAAAAATGATTTAATCTAACTTAATGATGTTCATTTCTATTATTACTTACAAAAGCACATAACATAACAACTTTTCACACAATTGTTGATAATCTTCTCATTTTCCTTAGTGAGCCTCCCCCTTGCAAGATTGGAATCCTTAATCTTGTTGCATAATCTCTTAAAGACATATTTTATCTAGTTATAAATGCTCACTACACCAACATCTTCCATTCCATTGTATAAACTAATGGAAGGAATGTCTAATGACATTAGACATAATAATGCTCTAGTACTACTAGTAAAAATGACTACTTGAAAACAATAGCATTTGTCAATTTCTTAATTTGCTTTGCAAGTTTTGTCAAACTTGGCCAATAGCCTAACATTTGGATCAACCTTTTTGCAACGTCACCACTTTCAAGCATCCACACTTAATCCATTAGAACTTGCATTACTTTGTGTAAATTCAAAACAGCTATCATAAGGCATCTTTTCTAGACAAATATAGTACACTTACATAAATCATAATTCTATACCATAACTCATACTTTATATAGTCCATTAGATCATGTCTTTTCATTATTTGTTTGACAATTTTAATTATTTTTTTATGAGTAATGAATGAGTGAGAATTTATTATATTTATTCCCTTTTACACATTTTTTTAATGATTTTTATATTTATTTGAGTTGATTAGAGTATGTTTTTTGACTTAGGTCTATTTAGGAAAGTTTTGAGAATATATGTTTTTAGTAGAAAAATTCTAGCATTTTATTATTTCAACTTTTATTGCTTGTTTTAGATTTTTTGCTAACTAAAAGGTTGAGAATAGAAAAGTGGTTTTCAATGAAATTGTAGTAGCCATGCCAAATGTTCCAAATTAAGGTCAAAAATCCAAATCCGAGTTCATTTGGGTCTTAAGACATTGCTTCAAAGATAAAGTAGAAAACTTAAGTCTTATCCTAATTGGAGTAGGATTTCTATCCAAGCACTGTATACCTAAATGGGCATAACTTAAGTTCCAAACATCCAAATCAAGTGATTTATAAGCCTAAATTAAGATAAAAATTCAGGCCTCTAATTTTTAAGAAGAGACCCAGGTCCAAATCAGTTGTTTAATGATTCAAAAATAATAGAGAAGTCACCATAGAATCTATCATGGGCTGGATTGAGTTAGTCTCAGTTTTTAACTCATAACTTAGGTTAAGGACTTTTTTCCTGGGTAAGATTTGATGTGTTTGAATGTTGGAGAAGAAGACTACAAACATCATAAAGAAGTTTTACCCTAATTCTAGTTGTATCTAGTCCAAAATTAACTTAAAAGCCAATACAAAAATTTTGGAAGATTAAGGAAACAAGATCACTTCAAGATTTTTGGAGATTTTTTAAGTCTCTAAGGTTTGTTGGTGGTTATTATGTACTTTCTTAGGATATAAATAACCATCTTTTGAGAGCAAAAAGATGAGAGACAAATAAAGAATAAAATAATTACTCTAGAAGAAATTCACTTTTTAATATATGTAGTTAAGCTCATTAATAATTTTAAGGGATTTCAAAACTTTTGATATTTCAATGGTATTGTTCTAGTATGTTGTTCTTCATTCTTATATAATTGTTTGGGTTATTCTAATTTAATGATTCAATGATTATTTGATCAATTAATTTGGTTTAACCTACTAAATTGATTAAACGAATATAAATTACTAGATTTAGGAATTATTATCTATTTTTACCCTTTTCCTAATCACCGAGTAATGAATAACAATGGGGGATTATGGACAAGTTTTCATTTTATTGTTATGAATAACTCAATGCAAGTTAAGTGATCAAAGGTTATATGATTGTTATTTGTATTAACCTATTTCCTTAGTATCTAATGCTACTAGTATATTACTCTAAAGAGCTTATTCTAAGGGTATCATGGTTAAAGTCTAAGTAAATAGGTTGTTTTGCTTAGTGAATATTTAAGGGAAATTTTAGATAACATAACTTATTGTTATTTAAGGTTCATAGTTCCATTAGAATTTCAATAACATTATAGGTAATTAAAATCATTGTATGTCATAGTTGCAACTAAACCTAGAACTTGACTTTTAGTACTTGATTTTTCTATAATTTATTTTATTTTTTACAAAATCAAAAATTCAACTTTTTCCCAAATTACATTAATGACTTCAATTAGTTAATTAGTAGTAAATTGATTGCACTTTCTATGGAATTGACCCTTTCTCACATTATCCATTGTTGAATAATCAAGAATAAGATATTAAATTTTTTGTGTGTTTTTAGAAATATATTTTCTTTTTAATTATCTTTGCACATTTCATTTTATATTTATGTATGCTTATGACTTAATCGTCTCACTCTAGTAATCTAAATTTTGATCTAAAAATTGAGAGAACCTTATATAAGTTAAGGAGAGAGGATGAACATAATCAAAAGCAATCTATGTTTAACTCACTTAGCATCAACATAGCCATTAATGTTATATTTAATAGTTCATTTTGTGATTAAGAACTTGAAGACATGGCTGTACAGAACTAAACTTTGAAGGAGCTTGCTACTCTTAACTTTAATTTACATCCTTTGTGTATAAAATATCTTGAGTTAGCTATAACTTTTGAGCCTAAATCAGGACTAATACATTTGTTATATACTTTTCATGGTCATACAAGTGAGGATCCTAATAACCATTTAAAGGAATTTCATGTTGGTTATTCAAGTGTAAAGCCAACAAGTGTGATGAAAGAGTAGATAAAATTGAGAGTTTTTCCATTTTCCTTAATTGATGATGCCAAGGATTGGCTTTACTATCTATTATTAGGCTCAATCATAACATGGAATGAGATGAAGTGACAATTCATAGAAAAGTATTTTCCAGCTTTTAAGGTTGTAGATATAAGGAAGAAAATATGTGCTATTCACCAATACAATGGAGAGACTCTTTATGACTATTAAGAGAGATTCAAGAAGTTATATGCAAGCTATTCATACCATTAGACAAGTGACAAATTCTTGATTTAATATTTTTATGAAAGTTTACTCCCTATGAATAAGAGCATAATAGACACAACAAGTGGAGGTGTTTTGGTGGATAAGACATTGTATGTATACTGCTGCAAAAAATTTGATCTCCAATATGGCAACAAACTCCTAATAATTTGGGATGAGACAATATACCCCTATTAGAAAAGTGAATGAGATAAATACATCTTTTCTTTAGCAATAGATTTCTAATATTGCCTCTATTGTTCAACAAATGGCTATGGAAAACATGCACCAAGTTAAGGCATATGGCATATGTTTAATAATGAAATATCCAACGAATTTGTGCCCAATTCTTTAAAAGGAGCAAGTGAATGTTGTAGAAGGATTCCCAAGGCAACCAAGAAAGTATGATTCTTATTCTAATACATATAATCCAAGATAAAGGGATCACCCCAATTTAAACTATGTGGAAAATAAACAATTAGTTTAAAATACATATAAAAATAAATAGGTAAAATTTTAGCAAACTCAATAACCATATCAACCTAAACATGTAGATCTATCTAGTTTAAGTACATCATTGGAAGATATGTTCAAAAATTTCTTAACTCACACTTAGCAATTTTAATAGGAGACAAAGATGAGCATACAAAATTTAAAAAAGAATACTTAAGTTAGATAGCTACCATAGTAGGTAGATTAGACTTAGGGTTCAAGAAAATTACCTTCTCAAACCCTAGTAAATCCAAAAGAGAATGCTAGTGCCATATTATTAAGAAGTGGAAAAGAGCTAAACAAAATGACATAAGAAAACATTTGTTGTAGCTATTAAGGAGGAAATTGAGGAGGCAGAGATTTCTCTATTTAAAGTAATTTCTAACTATCCCACTTAGATTAAAACTAACCTACTTCCTTTTCTAATTAGGTGCACAAAATCTAAGAAGGAGTAAGACAAAGATTCCTAAGACATTTTACAAGATAGGTAAACATACTACTATTAGATGCAATCAAGCATGTACCAAGGTATGTGAAGATTAGAGTAAGGGAGAATGTATCCACAGTTCTCTACCAAAAGCTTCCCCTAAGTGCGAAGATCTAAGTATGTTCACCATTTAATGTAAAATAGGTCATATCAAATTTGAAAGAGTTATGTTAGATTTAAGAGCTTTTATTAATATAATGTCAAAATCCATTTATACTTCTTTAAATTTAGGACTTCTAAAAAATACTAGTGTTGTTATATAGTTGGCTTATCATACTAATGCCTACCTTAAGGGGATAGTTAAGGATGTGTTAGTGTAAATGAATGAGCTAATGTTTATGGTTGATTTCTACATAGTTGATATGGATGACAATATTTCTCTTAACCTTGCACCTATTTTATTAAGAAAGTCATTCTTGAAAATAGTTAAGACAAAAATTAATATGTATGAAGGTACCTTGATAATGGAGTTTGATGGTAAATAGATTCAATTCAACATTTATGAGCCTATAAGATACCCTAGTGATATTCACTTATTTTATACCACTAATGCTATTGATTTTTTATCACATAAAGTTTTTGAGTTAACAAGTAAGGAAGAGTTAAAATTGGCCATTGTCAAACATCCTGAGTTAGAAAAAGATGGGGAGGTTAAGCTAAGAGAGGAGTTAAAGAAGATTGTAGCTTAATTGCATTTGTTATTAGTGATGTCAAATAGGTATGTGGTTTCTTATATTCAATTTCCTGATTCTCATAATAAACTTTTACCTTATATTTTGCAAGCTCTTCTATTAAAATTGAAGTCATTACCAATTTATTTGAAGTATGTGTATTCGGAAGGGAATGACACCTACTAGTTATTATTGCAAGGGATTTGATGAATGTGTAAGAAGAAAAGCTAATTTGTGTGCTAAGGGAGCATGAGATTATGACTAGTTAGACAATTGTAAACATTAAAGGGCTAAGTCCTCCCATGTGCATACATCGAATATTATTAGAAGAAAGAGCCAAACTAACTACGAAAGTTCAATGTTGGTTGAATATCCTAATGATGGAAGTGGTGAAAAAGGAGATTTTGAATCTCTTTAATGTTGGCATCATATATCCAATCTTAAATAACAAGTGAGTGAGTTTGGTACAAGTGGTTCTAAAGAGATTTTGAATCTCTTTAATGTTGGCATCATATATCCAATCTTAAATAATCTTTTCTTGGCCATATAGGTTTTTATCATAGATTTATTAAGGATTTTTCACCAATAATTTTGTCTTTGTATAATTTATTGCAAATGGATGTGCCATTTTAATTTGATAAGGAGTATAAGAATGCATTTAACAAGTTAAATGAGCTTTTAACCTCGGCATCAATAATGTAATTGCCAAACTAGGAGTTGTCATTCAAGATTATGTGTGATGCAACCAATTATGCTTTAGGAGTTGTTTTGGGACCAAATGTTCATAGGCCACTCATGCCATTTCCTATGCCATAAGGACTCTAAATACAGTTCAAATCAATTATTCCACAACAAAAAAAGAACTTTTATTTGTTGTTTTTATTTTAGAAAATTTTCAATCTTATTTACTTGGCACTAAAATGATAATTTATTTTTTCATGCAACTCTCAAGTATCTACTTTCAAAGAAGGAGGAAAAATTGCAACTCATTAAGTGGTTTTATTATTGCAAGAGTTTACTTTAGAGATCAAAGATAAGAATAGAGTACAAAACTCTATGGCAAATCATTTAAGTAGATTGGTACATGAGGAGAATGTGTTACCATTGTAAAAATCTTTTGTTGATAACTATTTTTTGTTAATAAGGCCTTACCTTGATATGTGCACATTATTAATTACTTAGTTGGTAGAGAAATCCTTGATAACTTTTCTAGAGCTCAAAAGGATAAGTTTAAAAATGATACAAAATATTATGTATGGAATGACTTATATTTGTGGAGATTTTGTGCTAATTAGGTAATAAGAAGGTGTATACCTAAAAATGAATTTTTATCTATTTTAACCTTTTACTATTTTTATGCTTGTAGGGGTCATTTTGGACTTAAGAGAATAGCTCGTAAGATTTTAGATTGTGAACTCTTTTGGCAACTTTATTTAAGGATGCTTATATGTTTTGTAAGTCTTGTGAGAATTATCAATGATAGGTAATATATCTCATTAAGATCAAATGCCACAAATTTCAATTTTGATTATTGATTTTTTTTCTTTTGGGCATTAATTTCATAGAACCATTCCTAGTTTCTTTTGGTAATGTTTATATTCTTTTGGCTATCGATTATGTTTTGAAATGGCTAAAAGCTAAAGCCACCAAGACTAATGATTCTAAAGTTGTTGCAAATTTTGTGAAATTAACATCTTTGCAAGGTTTGGGACACTAAAGGCCATGATCAATGAAAACACACCCATTTCTATAATAAGATGATAGAGGCATTATCATGAAGGTATCAAGTCATAAATAAGATTACCATAGCCAACCACCCCCAAATAAATAGTCAAGTTGAAGTGTCTAATGGAGAGATCAAATCCATCCTTGGAAAAGTAGTTAACCCAAATTGAAAGAATTAGAGTTTGTAGCTAAACAATGCATTGTGGGCTTATAAGACAACATAGAAAATGCTCATAGGAATGTCACCCTACCAAGTCATGTCATCTTTAAGTGGAATTAAAACAAAGAACTTTTTGGGCAATCAAACAATGCAACATGAAAATGGATAAGCTAGGTGAACAAAGAAAGTTGCAACTGTAAGAACTAGAAGAGATAAGAAATGATGCATATAAGAGCACTAGAATATACAAAGAAAAAATGAAGGCCTTTTATGATCAAAAGATTTCAAGGAAGAAATTTGTTGTTATATAAAAAGTTCTCCTTTACCATTTAAGGCTTAAACTATTTTTAGGTAAATTATACTCTTAATGGGTCGGTCCTTGTGTTATAACTAATGTTTTTGGTTGTAATGCAATTAAGATAAAGAGTTTGAAAATGAACAAGGTATTTAAAGTGAAGAGTCATAAACTCAAACCTTTTTATGAAACTTTTTAAGTATAGAATGTTGAGGTTATCAAGTTGGAAGATCCAATCTATGCAAACTAAGTAAGCATGTCACCAAGCTAACAACACTATTTAAGGGACAACCTAAGAATAAATCATATTTGATTTCTCTACTCTTTATTTTTATTTATGTTTCAAATAACTTTTCATTACATGTGGCCTTACATTAAGGGCAATGTAAGATTTAAGTGTGAGGGAAAGATTTCAAGTGAGATTTCTTTTGGTTTTCATGAAATTATGATCATACATTAATTATACTCTAGAACGCTTTGTGATTCATAAATACAAAATTGGGTTATTTTATGATATATTGTTTAGCTTAGGATGTTGGTGATGTCTTGTAAAACAGAGGTAAGTGTACTTGATTTTTTAATATTTAATTGAAACAATGCCTTTTGAGAAGTTATATGAGTTTTGAGATAAAATATGGTTAAGAAGTGCATGGTTTGTCTAATAACTATTTAAAAAAAAAAGTCTTAAATTTGGGTTAAAGTAAATAAAGTTCAAAAAATGAAAAAGAAAATGCAAAGTTTGATCCTATTACACTGTTGAAGTTACCTAGTAATTAAGGGTACTTCATTGAAAGTGTTGACACTCATGTCAAATAGTAACTTGAAAATGAACATGCAAATCACCTTGATGTATATTTCCTAATTTCTTGATACGTCTTAAGGAGGACTTAAGAGAATAGCTCGTAAGATTTTAGATTGTGAACTCTTTTGGCAACTTTATTTAAGGATGCTTATATGTTTTGTAAGTCTTGTGAGAATTATCAATGATAGGTAATATATCTCATTAAGATCAAATGCCACAAATTTCAATTTTGATTATTGATTTTTTTTCTTTTGGGCATTAATTTCATAGAACCATTCCTAGTTTCTTTTGGTAATGTTTATATTCTTTTGGCTATCGATTATGTTTTGAAATGGCTAAAAGCTAAAGCCACCAAGACTAATGATTCTAAAGTTGTTGCAAATTTTGTGAAATTAACATCTTTGCAAGGTTTGGGACACTAAAGGCCATGATCAATGAAAACACACCCATTTCTATAATAAGATGATAGAGGCATTATCATGAAGGTATCAAGTCATAAATAAGATTACCATAGCCAACCACCCCCAAATAAATAGTCAAGTTGAAGTGTCTAATGGAGAGATCAAATCCATCCTTGGAAAAGTAGTTAACCCAAATTGAAAGAATTAGAGTTTGTAGCTAAACAATGCATTGTGGGCTTATAAGACAACATAGAAAATGCTCATAGGAATGTCACCCTACCAAGTCATGTCATCTTTAAGTGGAATTAAAACAAAGAACTTTTTGGGCAATCAAACAATGCAACATGAAAATGGATAAGCTAGGTGAACAAAGAAAGTTGCAACTGTAAGAACTAGAAGAGATAAGAAATGATGCATATAAGAGCACTAGAATATACAAAGAAAAAATGAAGGCCTTTTATGATCAAAAGATTTCAAGGAAGAAATTTGTTGTTATATAAAAAGTTCTCCTTTACCATTTAAGGCTTAAACTATTTTTAGGTAAATTATACTCTTAATGGGTCGGTCCTTGTGTTATAACTAATGTTTTTGGTTGTAATGCAATTAAGATAAAGAGTTTGAAAATGAACAAGGTATTTAAAGTGAAGAGTCATAAACTCAAACCTTTTTATGAAACTTTTTAAGTATAGAATGTTGAGGTTATCAAGTTGGAAGATCCAATCTATGCAAACTAAGTAAGCATGTCACCAAGCTAACAACACTATTTAAGGGACAACCTAAGAATAAATCATATTTGATTTCTCTACTCTTTATTTTTATTTATGTTTCAAATAACTTTTCATTACATGTGGCCTTACATTAAGGGCAATGTAAGATTTAAGTGTGAGGGAAAGATTTCAAGTGAGATTTCTTTTGGTTTTCATGAAATTATGATCATACATTAATTATACTCTAGAACGCTTTGTGATTCATAAATACAAAATTGGGTTATTTTATGATATATTGTTTAGCTTAGGATGTTGGTGATGTCTTGTAAAACAGAGGTAAGTGTACTTGATTTTTTAATATTTAATTGAAACAATGCCTTTTGAGAAGTTATATGAGTTTTGAGATAAAATATGGTTAAGAAGTGCATGGTTTGTCTAATAACTATTTAAAAAAAAAAGTCTTAAATTTGGGTTAAAGTAAATAAAGTTCAAAAAATGAAAAAGAAAATGCAAAGTTTGATCCTATTACACTGTTGAAGTTACCTAGTAATTAAGGGTACTTCATTGAAAGTGTTGACACTCATGTCAAATAGTAACTTGAAAATGAACATGCAAATCACCTTGATGTATATTTCCTAATTTCTTGATACGTCTTAAGGAAGAATATATATTCTCTATTTCACTTTTCTATTGTAATAAGGGACAACTTAGTTTACTATATGGTTTGTAGTAGTAAAGAGGAATGGTTAATATGTCAACTATACATGACTTGATTGTGTTAGTTGTAAGACTTACATTAACTAATTAAAGGCAATTGTGGATAGAGAGGAAGAGAGATGGGTATATTTGTTATTATTTTATTTGGCATTACTACATCTTTAAGTTAGATATATATGCTAGTTGAGAATTAAACATCTTGTACATTGCAATGTGTTTTAAGGCATAATTAATATATAGTTTACTATTATTTTGAGTATACTTTGTTTTGCTTAAGAACATATAAAAGCTAATTATCGGGGAATTTGATGATTAAGAATTTATTATATTTGTTTCCTTTTACATTTACTTATTTTTAATGAATTTTATATCTATTTGAGCTTATTAGAATATATTTTGTAATTTATGTATGTTTTGGGAAAGTTTTAAGAATATATGTTTTTAGTAGGAAAAATTTTAGCATTTTATTGTTTCAACCTTTGTTGTTTATTTCAAATTTTTCATTAACACAAAAGTCTATATTGGAAAATTGTTCTTCAATGAAATTGTAGTAAACATCTTAAATTTTGTAAATTGAGGTTAAGAGTTCAAATACAAGTTTGTTTGAGCCTTAAGACATTATGTCAAAGACTTAATAGAAAACTAAAGTCCAATCTTAATTAGAATAGGATTCTTGTCCAAGCACTATGTATTTAAATAAGTATAATTTGAGTTTTAGACTGCAAATCAAGTTATTCAAAAGTCTAAATTAAAGTAAACATTCAACCCTATAATTATTATGAAGAAACTCAGACCCAAATTAGTTGTTTAATAGTTCAAAATTAGTAGAAATTCATTGTATAATCTATTAGAAATTGGATTGAGACAGTCTCAATTTTTAACCCATAACCTCAATTTTGGACCTTTTTCTTAGGTAAGACTTGATGCATTGGAATGCTAGAGAGGATGACTACAACTTTTATGTAAAAGTCAAACCTTGATTCTAATTATATCTTGTCTGAAATCAGCATGAAAGTCAATATGGGAATTTTGAAAGACTAAGAAAATAAGATCAAGATGTCTTCAAGGTTTTTGAAGATTTTTTTTTTTGAAAAGTCTCTATGGTATTCTAGTGATTATTGTATATATTTTTAATATATAAATAATCATTTTTTAAAAGCAAAGGGAAAGGAGAGACAAATAGGGTATAAAATAATTAGTATAGAAAAAATTTATTTTTTAGCATATATAGTTAGACACTTCAACAATTTTATGAGATTTTAAAACTTTTGATATTTCAATAATATAAATTGTTTTAGTATGTTGTTATCTATTCTTATGAAATTTTTTGGATTATTCTAATTTAAAAGTTGAATTATTTTTTGTTCAATTAATTTAATTTGACCTTTTAAATTGATTAAATGAATATCAATTAATAAAATTAAAAATTTTGGTATGTTTTTTCCTTTTTCTTAATTATTGAGTAATGAATAATAATAAAAAATTATAGATAAATTTTCATTTATTATTATAAATAATTCAACATTGGTAAAACAATATAAACTTGTATAATTATTGATTGTATTAACTTATTTTTTTAGTATTTAAAAATTGTTAATATATTACTCTAAATAGATTATTTTAGATACATAATAGTTAAAATTTAAGTCAAAAATTTATTTTATTTATGAAAAATATGAGGAAAAATTTAGGCAACAGGACTTGTTGTTTAGGATTAATAGTTTTATCAGAATTAAAATAATATTATAAGTAATCAAAATTATTAAGTAATGTAGTTGTGAATGAACTTAGAATGAAATTTTTAATATTTAATATTTATATAATTTATTTTATTTAATTAGTTTGCTTATTTTATTTATTATAAAATTATAATTCAACTTTTCTTCCATTATATTAATGTCTTCAATTTTTACTTAATCAGTAGTAAATTGATTGCACTTTTTATAAGATTAACTCTTATTCATTCCATCTATTATTAATTAATTGAGAATAAAATATCAAATTTTTGGTGTATAAACAATATCTACCGGCAACAGCACTAGTAGAAAGTAGCCTACAACACAAAATTAACTATCTTCTACCACCACTATTATTTAACAGTCATTATCCATTCCTCATTTATTCAAGCATAACTAGATTCCTTTTTGCTGTAACCTTTCCTTTCGAGTTCCTCTCCTTCGATGCGTCTTCCCACATCAACTCAGCCATATTTTTGTATTTTTTTCTTTCCCCCTATCTCAAAAGCTTGCTTCTCTCCTTCCACAAATTGAATCGTATTTTGCAAACCATTATTTGGCTTATAGGACAAGTATCTTTGTTCCTTGTGTTGTGCACAAACAGGAAAAATGTAAAATAATTAATTTATTTTATCTTAATCTCTACTTTATAAATTATTATCATATTCATAATTAGAAAAGTTTTGATGAGAAAGGAGTGAGAGGATTTTGCATGTTAAATGTACTTAACATAATCCATAATTTTCCTATAAGTTGTCAGGAACAAATATCTCATAATGCCTGCGGTAAAGCAAATATCATGCAACTACTTCAAAATCCTCCAAAACGCCTCTGTGTGTGTGTGTGTGTGTGTATACATTCTTTGATATGCAAAAAGCCTTCGTAAATATTGCGTATCTACCTTACATTAACATACATAAAACATATGGAATGTAAGGAAACTTCATAGTTGTTGCAATCTCACATACATCTTATTCACGTTTTTGCAACAAATTTTGGAATCTCACAATATTGTCATCCATGTCATTGATTACTTTAAAGTCAATGCTACTGCCCTCATCAAATGTAGCAGAATAAAAAAATCATTAAATTATTTTCTGCTCCAACTTCCCAATGTACATGCGATGACAGAGTGACCAACACTATTTTTTTTTACGCAACTGTGTTAAGACAAGCAGCCTTAAAACCATTACAAATAAAAAAAAAAACTATATAGGAAACTAGTCTGTGTACAACAAACCTATATAAAAATTTTGTTTTGGACAAATTGATGCCACAAAAATAGAAAAACAATAAAACAATAAAAAAAAGAAGAATCAAGGGTATGATATTGCAACACTGTACTCAATTTAAATTTGAGCTAAAGTAAGGTATATTTACAGAGAAGGTAGTAAGAAAACTTTATTCACCTAAATTTAAGTTGCATGCAGACAAAGTATGGTAGAAAAGCTAGAAAGTTAAGGAGCAGCTTCATACATGTTAAATATTCCTTTTCAAAGAAGTAGTTGTGTATTTCTTGTTTCTCAACCTTCTTCGTTGAAGATTACTAAAACCATTTTAATGTTCATACATAACCACTTATGAATCTCACATACGACGTTTAAACAATTAATAATGTCAATTTTCAGAGCAATATAAAATCCAAACCTCGCTTACAAAAGTAACGGCATAAGATACAAACTAATTTCATATTGAAAATATGAAAAATCTTCAATTGAACGAAAGATAAATCAGAATTAGTCTTAAGAGGTATACACTAAGTACACAAATCTATTTTGCACACCTAATCATAAGAACTTTAACAAATTAACATCAGTGGTGATTATTAACAAAAAAAAAACAAAGAAAAATTACTCATTGCCAATGGAAAGAATAACCTAAAACATGGAGTGAGCCAAAACTCATATATGCTTTAGAAAATATTATTGAAGTAAGGTGTGTCCAGAAACTCCAACAGTTCTACTCAAAATGACTTCATCCACATTTACGTGATTGTATACTGAAGCTTCTTTATCTTCTTCCATGGTAGTAGAATCTGTCTTCCTTTTCCCTTTACCTTTTTTCCCCATATCAAATAGCCCAACATCCTTTAATACAAGTGACACAAAAAAATGCTTTAAAGTTTAGACCAATCTATGTTGATAATTCATTCTACCTTTATGAGTTCTAACTCAAATTCCAAATTAAGAATGCTATCTCATATATTTTAACCATCAACCTTCTAAAGCCAATAAAGCTATTGAGTCTTTATATTCTATCCTCATAAAGGCTCAAAATTGTTCAATCCCCTCCTAGTAACTTAGGCTCGTGGATCTCCACTGATGGTTTTTAATTTTTCATTTTATTGGTCATTAATCTAACCAGTATCTAAAGTCATTGTTTGCGATTGTCTAATTTTATTTGTCATAAGATAGTCTTTATGTGCTTATTCTGTGTCTTTCTTTCTTTCTTTCTTTTTCATTTTATTTGATTCATTTACAAGAATACGCATGTCTGTCCTTAAACCATGAATTGATTCCACTTCAAATTAAGTTGATCACTATGTAATAGTGAACAAGTGATCTTGTAGGTTGGTTTATATATCAATAGTTTCTATTATGATATGAACTCTGATTATTTGTAAACGGAATCCAACACCAATGTTGGTATAAGATCGTTCTAACAAAAGTTAAGGGATTTTGAAGTTCTGACCCAATGATTATAAACAACCAAGAACCATAACTTAAAGATTCAGACGCTACTCCCAACAACAAAAACGTTGAAGAAGATAAGTCTATTGAACCAATACACTCAAGTATGAAAGTTCAGAATTAGTTCTCAAAGAACCAGAAAAAATAGCTCATACATTCATCATGTGTCGTCCTCTCCTCCAATCACCCTTTTTATATGCTAACCCCCTTAAAACCCTAACTAATAAGATGGGCTTATTAAGGAAATTCGTCCAATCTGCCAGCCACCCTTTTTATATGCTAATAAGATGGGCTTATAAAGAAAATTCGTCCAATCTGCCAGTCACCCCTTTTTATATACTAATAAGATGGGCTTATTAAGAAAATTCGTCCAACCCACTAAATAATAATAAAAATCCATGAAAGTAACCCATTTAAATGCCAAACATGGGCTCCCAAATCCAACTTCCTTCCCAAGGTCATGGTTCTCAAATTCCTCCATAAATGACACATTCGCAAGCCTTGGTGAAACCTCCATCATCCTTAACTCATACCTAGCAACTTCCTGATAGTAAATGTCGCACAACAAGTTGTTGAGAGCTTCCTTTATTTTCTTTAACCTTACCCTTATCATTAGTCCTCTAAGGTTTTGCAAAATATCAACTCCCTTGTTGATTTGAGCTGGTACAATATGGTTTCCATCATTCCCGCTCATTGACTCTTGCCACCACTTGGAAAGGACCATCTCCTCTTGGTTGCAACTTTGATTTCCCACTCCTTTGCTTGGGAAATCTATCCTTCCGCAAATGTACCCAAACCCAATCACTAGGTTCAAAGGTGATATGCCTACGACCTTTGTTGGCTTGTGTTTCATATTGTTTGGTTTTTCTCTCAATGTTAAGCCTAACTTTCTTATGAAGTTACCTAACCACTTTAACCTTCTTTTTCCCATCTAAATTAACCCCATCCTGTATAAGCAACGGTACTAAATCCAAAGGAGATAATGGATTAAAACCATAAACAAGCTCAAAAGGAGAATAACTTGTGGTACTATGAACAACATGATTATGGGCAAACTCCACAAAAGACAAACATTCTTTCCAAGTTCTAGAGTTCTTACCAATAACAACACACAACAATGTACCAAGAGTTTGATTTACTACTTCAGTCTGTTCATTGGTTTGTGGATGGTAAGTTATAGAAAACAACAACTTTGTTCCAAGCTTACCCCACAATGTTTTCCAAAAATGGCTAAAAAATTTTGCATTATGATCTGACACAATACTCTTCGACACTCTATATAGGCGAACAATCTCTCTAAAAAATAAGTCTACAACATGTGTGGCATCATTTGTTTTGGTGTAAGCAATGAAATGTGCTATCTTCGAAAACCAGTCAACTACAACAAGAATACAATCTCGGCCCCTTTTGGACCTAGGTAACCCAAGAATAAAATCCATAGAGATGTTGGTCCAAGGTTCACAAAGAATTTCTAAGGGCATATACTTACCATAGGGTAAAACCCTAAACTTAGCTTGTCTACAGGTAATACACTTGGCACAGACTCTTTCAACATCCCTTTTCATATGTGACCAAAAGAAATGTTCATTTAAAACATCAAAAATCTTTTGAATGCCAAAGTGTCCCATTAAACTACCCCCATGAGCTTCCCTCACAAGTAACGCTCTCATAGACCTTTAAGGAATACAAAACTTATTTACTCTAAATAAATACCCCTCATGTCTGTACAACTTACCAAAGGCAGCTTTCTCACATGCAACATATACATTACTAAAGTTAGTATCATTAGCATACAAATCAATAATGTGCTCAAACCCCAACAACTTAATGCTTAAAGTGCTAATCAATGTGTGCCTACATGACAATGCATCAACAACAACATTTTCCTTACCTAATTTATATTGAATTACATAAGGAAAAGTTTCAATAAATTCAACTCATTTCGCATGTCTCTTGTTCAACTTACCTTGCCCTTTCAAGTATTTTAAAGACTCATGATCAGTATAAATTACAAACTCCTTGGGCCAAAGGTAATGCTACCATATTTCTAAAGTCTTAACAAGTGCATACATTTCTTTATCATAAGTTGGATAATTCAATGTTGCCCCACTCAACTTCTCACTAAAGAATGCAATAGGTCATTTCTCTTGCATAAGAACTCCCATAATCCCAATGCCTGATGCATCACATTCAATTTCAAAGATCTTAGAAAAATCAGGTAAAGCAAGAAGTGGTGCATTACATAATTTAGTCTTAAGCAAATCAAAGGCATCTTGTTGTTTCTTACTCCACTTAAAACCCACACTCTTTTTAATCACCTCACTCAAAGGCGCAACTATGGTACTAAAATCCTTAATGAACCTCCTATAAAAGCTAGTCAAACTATGGAAACTCCTTACATCGCTCACACTCTTAAGTGTAGGCCATTCTTGAATTGCCTTAATCTTCTCTTTATCAACCTCTATGCCATAAGCAGACATAACATAACCCATGAGAATAACATGATCCTTGCAAAAATCACATTTCTTCACGTTAGCATACAATTTCTCTTTCCTCAAAACATCAAGCACGTAATGCAAATGTTCAACATGCTCTTCTAAATTTCTACTGTATACTAATATGCCATCAAAATAAGCCACAACAAACTTTCCTAAGAAAGGTCTCAAAACATGATTCATTAATCTTATAAAAGTACTAGGTGCATTAGTCAAACTAAAGGGCATAGCTCACCATATATACGAACCATGCTTGGTCTTAAATGCAATTTTCCATTCGTCTCCTTCCCTTATCCTAATTTGATGATACCCACTTTTAAGGTCAATTTTAGAGAAGTAATACGCACCATGTAATTCATCTAACATATCATCAAGCCTGGGTATAGGATGTCGATACTTAACTGTTATTTTGTTGATAGCTCTACAATTGACACACATCCTCCAAGATTCATCTTTCTTTGGCCCAAGCAACATTGGCACTGCACATGGACTCATGCTCTCCCTTACATGTCCCTTCTTCATCAACTCATCAACTTGCCTCTGAAGCTCCTTTGTCTCCTCAAGATTATTTCTATAGCTGGCTTATTAGGAATGAGAGCCCCAGGAATAAGATCAATGTGGTGTTTAATCCCTCTCCTTGGTGGTAAACCATCTAGGATCTCCTCAAGGAATATATCATTATAATCCTGCAACAAAGATGAAATAGCACTAGGCAAAGATGATCAAGGTCAATGTTAAAGAAATAAGAATCATTGTAAAGGATTAAGATTATTTGTTGCCTCGCTTGGACGGTAACCCTAACATCTTCTCCTTTTGCAAACACACTTACTTGTTTTCTTTCATCTTCACTCTTGTGAACCTGACCCCCCTTGTACTTAGCACTCTCATATGCATTTACCTTCTTTTTCTCTCTCTCACTTTCTTTTCTCTCAACTCTCTCTTTCTTTTCGCTCCTCCTTTTCTGCTCACTTTCATAAAGTCTCACTTGGTCTTCATACACCTATTTTGGAGTCAATGGAACAAGTGTAAATGATTGTCCATCTATGGTGAAAGACTAGCGGTTCTTGTAACCATCATGCAAAACTTTTCTATCAAATTGCCAAGGACGACCCAATAACAAATGCTCGGCCTGCATAGGTACAACATCACAAAACAGCTTGTCCTTATATCTGCCAATGGAAAATGGAACTACAACTTATTTAGTTACTTTCACCACTCCACTGTCATTCAACCATTGCAAATGATATGGTTTAGGATGTTTAGTTGTAGGCAAGTTCAATTTTTCCACCAACTTTGTACTTGCTACATTAATACAACTACCGTCATCGATGATCAAGCAACAAAGTCTATCTTGAACTAAACATCGAGTATGGAAAATATTTTCCTATTGTATCTCAACATCATCCTCCTCCTTAACTTGCACACTAAGGGCTCTCCTTGCTTTTAAAAGCCTTCCATCATGCTCTGGATACTCTATCCTTTCATCAACATCACTAGCGTTCTCTAGTGGCGGCATTTGGTCTTTATCACTAGCATCACTGCTAGACAAATAGTCACTATTCTCCTTAAGGTATATGGTTCTCTTGTTAGGACATTGTGAAGCCACATGACCCCTACCCAAACATCTAAAGCATTTGATGTCTCTAGTTTTTCCTTGGGTGCCCTCAAGTTTTTTTTCAAATTTGCCCCTTTCCAGGTTGCCCCTGCTAGTCTGGGATCTATGTGAATTGGTTTTAAGTTTAGAAGTCATTTTCTCTTCCTTCTTCCCCCAGTTTAACTTCCAAACAGATGAACCTAAGTTCTGATTATATCTAGAAGTGCTCTTTCCCTTAAGTTGCCTCTCAACTTTCATGACAATGTGTACCATATCTTTAAACTCTACATAGTGTTGCAGTTCTACCACATCAGCTATACTTCTATTCAACCCTTGAAGGAACCTAGCCATGGTTACCTCCCTATCCTCCATTACATTTGTCCTAACCATAGCAATTTCCATCTCCTTATGGTATTCTTCCACACTCTTAGAACCTTGCATAAGGCTCTGCCACTTGTTATACAAGTCCTTATAATAAGAGCTAGGAACAAATCTTCTTCTCATCACAATCTTCAACTCATTCTAAGTTTTTACGGTTCTCTCAAAATTTCTTCTCCTGGTGGTCACTTATTGGTCCCACCATACAACAGTATAATCAGTGAACTCTACCACAACTAACTTTACTTTCTTCTCCTTAGAGAAGTTGTGGCACTCATATATTAATTCTACCCTTCGTTCCCAACCCAAATAGACATCAGGGTCAACTTCCCCTTGGAAAGAAGGTATTTTCATTTTAATACTACTAAGATTTTTGTCTACTCCTTCCTCCACTCTATTTCTGTTATCCCAACCTCCATTGTACCTATCATGAACATTTCCATTGCCTCTTACTCCCCTACCATTCCTATTACCACGTCCTCCTCTAAAACCACCTCTGAAGTTTCTACTAACATTATCACCATCATCACAATAATCATCACCATCTTCACCAAATTCATGTTCAAATTGCTCCTTCGTGACCCTCCCAACTGGCCTCTTAGGGTTGACACTCGATTCCCCTTCTATTTTGTCCATCCTGTCTCGAACTTCCTAAAACATTTGGTCAATCCTATCAAACTTCTACTCTAAGGATTTCATCAGTAATTTGAAATCTGGAACAACTACTCCCTCCTTTCTATGTGAGTAATTGCCTTTTTTAGCATTAGACATTATATATGCAAGATTGTTAGTAAATAAAGAATATACCTCACGAAACTCACTCCCTTGCATGTTTGCTCTTTACTCAACTATAGTAGTCCTCAACTCTCATGTTTCACATAATGAATTATAAGACTCTAAGAGCTCTTTCAATAGTTCCAAGCAAACTAAATTCAGAACAAACAAAACTTGACTATATCAATCCTAGACCTACCTCTTCAAAGAAGTGACACAATCAAGAAGATGGTAATAAAGCAAAGAAAATGACAAGGAATTTAATGATATAAGCAGTGCAATCGGACAATAATCAATTATCGAATATAATTGAGTAAACGACCAATTGACTAATGGAACTATTTTTTTTTATTATTATTTGTGGTTAACTAATGGGTATTTGTATAAAATGAACAAATAACAGAAAGGCAACCAAAGAAATACATGATTTTTTTTCTTTGGTTATTCAACCAACAATGAAGGATACACGAAAAAGGTGATAACAAAAGTATAACTAATCTGAGTCAGAAATATGTCTCTGATAACAAATGATATGAACTCTGATTATTTGTAAACGGAACCCAACACCAATGTTGGTATAGGATCATTCTAACAAAGGTTAAGAGATTTTGGAATTCTGACCCAATGATTATAAACAACCAAGAACCATAACTTAGAGATTCAAACGCCACTCCCAACAACAAAAACGTTGAAAAAGATAAGTCTATTGAACCAACACACTCAAGTATGAAAGTTCATAATTAGTTCTCAAAGAACTAGAGAAAATAGCTCATACATTCATCATGTGTTGTCCATCCCTCCAACCACCCTTTTTATATACTAACCCCCCTAAAACTCTAGCTAATAAGATGGGCTTATTAAGGAAATTCATCCAATCTACCAGCCACCCCTTTTTATATGCTAATAAGATGAGTTTATTAAAGAAATTCGTCCAACCCACTAAATAATAATAAATTAAGGAAATTCGTCCAACCCACTAAATAATAATAAAAACCCATGAAAGTAACCCATCTAAATGCCCAAATATGGGCTCCCAAATCCAACTTCCTTTCCAAGATCATGGTTCTCAAATTCCTCCACAGATGACACATTTGCAAGCCTTAGTGAAACCTCCATCATCCTTAACTCGTACCTAGTAACTTCCTGATAGTAAATGTTGCATAACAAATTGTTGAGAGCTTCCTTTATTTTCTTTGACCTTGCCCTTGTCATTGGTCTTCCAACATTTTGCAAAGTATCAACTCTCCTATTGATTTGAGCTGGTACAATATGACTTCCATCATATTATATTTCTTTAATCATTATATGATTTATGTTAAGTCTATATGTTTCTTAATTTTGATGAGATATTCTCAAATTACCATAGGGATTGATCACTATATTTGGTCTTGTCATTACCCTTTAGTTTCATCCATTTATGGGGCTTAATGCTGAGGTTGAAAACCTTTTACATATAAAAAATGAACTTATTGATATGTATGAACAATTAGGTATTAAATTTCTAATGCTTCTACTGTATTCACAGCACTAGTAATTACAATCCAATGGTTTGGTATCTAGATTTTACTTCATGAAGTTTTTCGGATCTTTATCCCAAAGCATTGGTGTACTATTTAATTTTACTCATTGTGACTAGAATTCTTCCCATGTACCGAAGAAAATTTTCATTTCAAGTTCTTAAATTAACTAACCCTCTCCAATTTTCACTTTAATCCCATTGCACGCATTTGTTTCCTCTCCTCAATCTCGTACGTTTAGGAACATGCAATCTTACCATCCTTGGAATTTTCCTTAAATTGCATGACTAATGAAACTAGAAAAAAATAAATAAATAAATACATGTCAAGAAATGAATACGAATTGAAAGAAATTAACTAGAAATTAAGCTTCTATAACTTGATCGTGTTGAAATTGGTATTACCAAATACTTATTCTACCTCATAAGCATTGAAGAACAATGTATAAACTTCGGATAACTCATCCAAAACAAAATCAATAATGAAATTATGTCAATCAATGTCTATAATTTCAAACAATAAATTACTAATGTAAAGTTTCAAATCAAAGTCATCCAATTCTGCAGCTGGATTTTGAATGTCATCCTTACTTTCGTTGATAAAATTACTTGCTATTTTCCCCAATCTTTTACATCTCCCTCACACTGCTTCTTTTTCCTTCCACCGTTATGCAATAATTATTGCCTTCAATGCACAGTAACAAAGCAAATTAAATGCCCTTAACCATCTAATCTCTCTTCCCCTTCTTGTTTCGGCTCCCTTCCAATAATTATAAAATTTAAAAACTTAAAATTCAAATTTCATCCATCTTTTTTTAATTTTAGTCACTATTTAACTTTTTATTTTTAGGCATATTTATCTTTTTGTCATCCGTCCAACGCGGCAAGTCAGGTCTCGCACGTTGCCTTGCCTGTACGAACGGCGGGCTCCTCTCATGGCCAAAAAGTTGAGATACGTATTTTGAGTTTTTAATTTTTACATTTTTTATTTAAATTATATATTTTTTAAATTTATTTTAAACTGACTTTTTTAAATAAAAAATGATTAAACTGTTAATAATTTTCATTTAATTAATATGTAATCTAAAATATTATTATATAATTCAATTAAAAATATAAAAAATTTTAAAACTTTATTATAAACATTTAAAATTAATTTTTTATATATTCTCACAAAACTTGTCTTTTTTTTTTCCTTAAAATGTAGCCCGAAAAGTTGGGAAGCATAAAATAATTACATAAATTAAAAAATTTGAAATTCAATTTGATACAATTAATTTTATATTATATACAAAATATTTTATATTATATGTATATTTTATATATAATATAAAATGTCTCTTATATATTATAAAAATCAATTATATTTGCTTTAATTTACTTTTTTTGAATCCACTTAATTAGTTCAGTTTAGAAATATATTCTAAAGTGCATTCCATGCGTGTATAGCACCCACTGGGGAGCAAACAAACACAAAAATCAAAAACCAATTTGCAATTTTCTAGTACGAAAAGCCAAGATGACTTTTTGAGTCGGAAGGGTTGTTGGTTGACAAAGTGCATTCCGACAATATTTACCAAGATTTCTTATACTTATCAAAACTAGGCCTAAAATTGAGTTCCATTACTGGAATCAGATTGCGAGAAAATGATGTTTTTATTTTACGCTCTTAATCAGAGTTAGAAGATAATCATGGCATAATGTCGCAAGTTGATGTTCATAATGAAATTATGCAAATCATGTTTCTAAGAGAATATCCGGTCTATATATTATTTTGGAGATTTTAAGTTTGGAATCTTGGAATGGGAACTAAGATCTAAAAAAAAAAAAAACAAAGAAAAAAACAGAGAGATAGATCAACAGACAGACAAAAAAGAAAACCTCCCAAATGGGGCAGTGGCTCATGGTAGCAAGTAAGCTTAAGAAAATATGAAATAAGAGATGAGAATAAAAGTTGAGGGGGAAAAAAAAAATGAAAGAGCAGAAAAAAGGGTGTAGTACTAATAGCACTTATGCTATTTTGATCAAATCTTAGGGTAACTCGTATAAACACTACACGCAGTCAACTAAATCACAACACATTATAAATATTCAACGAACCTGCAAAATAAAGTTTGCTATATATTCCTATATAAAACATTTTCCTTCTTGTAATTGGAATTTGCTTTAGAAATTCAAACTCTAAACCGTCGAAGTCATGGGAACATATTACAAAATTTAATGCTGGGACTTGTGCCCTCCATGGTGACAAGAAAAAAAATAAAAGAGAGAAAATTTAACCCTCCTTAGAAAAACCAAATATCATTTAATATCATTACAAGACAAATAAATACGTTCAATGAAATGAAATAGGCATTTTTACAAGAATCTCATTACGTGAATAGAGACAAACGGACAAAGGAGTACTAAAGGCGATGTGATATGTGAATCTCGCGTCATAATTTTTTTTTTTTTAAATTTGAATTTCTCGTCTAAAAATAATAACATGTAAAAAATATAAAATAATGTTTAACCGGCTTGGAATTCGCTCCTTTCACATACGATCAAGCTTGTTGTTGCACATTGCATAGTTTTGGTCAGAAAACTATAAAATTAAAAGAAAAAAAAAAAAAAACCTTTTTCATGTGTGGTACTCACTAGACAACATCATTTCCAACCTTTTTTTATATGTCTGCCAATCTTTTTCCAAATTAAAATTCTGTGCGTTCCTTCTTAACTGAGAAATCGGAGTGGTCTGTCTTTGTCTGAAGATATTCTTTTCCTTAAGCTTTTCTACATCATGCTTTATTCCTTACCATCTCTGCCAACCATCTATCACGGCGGTCCCTTTTCTATGTATATTTCTCTTTCACTTAGGAGAGCAATGAAGTTACAGAACTTGCAACTTGAAATTATTACGAAGAGGAGCAATGGCAATCGGCAATTAGCATTGCCGCACTGTCATCTCACTAGGCAGTAAGATTAGATCAGAGATATCGTATACAGATATAAAAATACATACATACATACATACATACATACATATTATAAGAATGGCGACGACAGAAAATGATCAGTCGAGCTCTTTGGAGTACACACCGACGTGGGTGGTTGCTGTTGTTTGTTTTGTCATTGTCCTCATGTCCCTTCTAGCCGAGCGTGGCCTCCATAAGCTCGGAAAGGTACCGTATTATTGTTACTGCTAGTTTCTATTCCATGTTCATGCCACGCCACACTGTCCTTTCAAGCGCACAATTCATGAGCGGTTCACTTCCATATGTTTCGTGGTCAAGCCATAGCCAATGTCGTTTGGTTTTTTAAGAAAAAGAAATGGGAAAAATTTCAACCACACAACACAAACAGGTTTGATTAGCACAATTTCTATTTAGACACAACCCCGGAGGTTGCTAATGTGAAACGCAGTGATATTTTTCTATGAAAGTGATGCTATTCCAAAAATATATAATAGTCACATGAATAAAATGAGCCCTTGGTGTCCACATATATATATATATAAATAGGCCTATCCCTGAATAATTTCTAGGTTCAAAAAGTTCTACTGTCTTAGCCCGTGTTTTTAACGTTTTCTTTTAGCATAGAAAAAATGAATTTCTAATTTGACCAAGTGGAGTCAGGGGATTTTGTAATCATAGGAAATACTTTGTTAAGCTTAGTAGAACCAGTCATTCTCGATGCTGACTGAGTGGGTCATGGCTCTACGCTCAAGTGGCAGCCAAGACATTCTGTTCTAGTACCTGGATTTAACATGTTCGAACGCGTCGATCAATCACCCTTTTTCTTTTTGGTTGCTAGTTTCAAGTTATAAATCGTGATTACCGTGACTAGAGTTTACAACTTTATCACTAGACCATATCACATTAATTTGCCTCTTCGCTGTTTTGAAAACGTAATGTTGTTTGCTTAATTTGATACATTGATGATGGGATTTCCTAAATGTATTACTGCCTGTCTTTACATATCTTGGTTTGATAATTCATCAGTGCTTGAAGCATAACAAACAAGATGCCCTGTTCGAAGCCCTACAAAAATTGAAAGCAGGTTTGCCTGCTCTGTCTTGCTTCCCTTCTCCTTGTCTTTCCCTCTTTATTTTCTTAAATATACTTGAGAATTATCCGCACGAGTGTCCAGATATTTATTTTTTTTCAATAAGATAATAGAAAAATTACATAGACACAAGTTTTTTAACACGAAAATAATATTGATATTGTGATAGTAAACATTCAAACGCCATAATTATGTATTTAGCGACTATTAATGTGCTGTCAATGGTTTTAGAAGCATTATGTTGTTAATAAAACCAATTACTTATTAAAATGTGTAGCTAAAATTGATGATCATGCATTTAAGTATGTACATATACATGTACAAAGATAAAAAAAAAATGAAAATTAATGAATATAATTTGTGAAATAATTGGTTAATGAATGTGTCCAAATTAAAAAGAATGTGCATCAATCGAATAGTGTTTTATCTACGACAACAATGAGCCAAATTTTTGTGTCTATATAATAGAGCTCTAAAATAAAACAATAGAGATTTTATTAAAACAATGTAACAGGCCATAAGGAAAAATTAACGATGTTTACATTTTCCCACCTATTTTCAAAACCCTTACAAATATACAAGCATAGAGTATGCAACTGCCCATCGAGAAAAGCATCCAATTTTCGTGCAGGTGAGCTACCATCATTAACGTAATGCTCATCTCTGATTATGTTTGATAAAGATGCCAATGTGGATGTTCTCTTATTAATTTGCAAAATCGGTACATGTCACAAGAAGCCACATAATTTATTAAATAAACATGCTAAATGGAATTATACATGCTGCAGTTTAAGGCAAGATCGCTAGCTATTTTGTGGGGACATGTTACAAGAATCTCTTGATAAATTTATTCATGCATCCGCCCGCCTGATGGTAGTTATCCCGATCGTGATTTGTGGACAGAATTGATGCTTTTGGGATTCATTTCCCTTCTGCTAACTGTTTCCCAAGGATTGATTAGTCGCATATGCATCCCACCTCATCTTGCAACTTACATGCTCCCCTGCAAGAGAAAATCTGCGGAGACCAACAATCACCACATGTACTGGCATCGAAGGCGGCTGCTCTCTGCAACTAATGCAGCACATTGTATGCAAAAGGTCTTATTTAATATTATACCATGCCTATTATTATTAAATTGTTTGTGGGATATTATATATTCGAAAAAACCAATAAAGGGAGCTCGATCAACAACTCATTGGCACTGATTAATTAATTGGTCCCTTGCCTTGTATTATAGCCGAACGTTATTTGTTTTGTGCCTTCTTTTTCAGGGGAAGGTTCAGCTGTTTTCGTTGGAGGCACTACACCAGCTGCATATTTTCGTCTTTGTCTTGGCAGTTGTGCACGTCATATTTTGTGCCACGACAATGGTTCTTGGAGGTGCCAGGGTAACTTGTTTATGCATGCCTCTTAATTTTGTTTTCATATTGTTTAATCAATTGACTCGGTTTTTGAAAGATTTTGAGTTGTTTAGTTAGACGACTGAGCCAACGCTGTTTTGTTTTGAATTATAGCTGTTTAAGCAATCAATTTTCTCTTTTTAACTTTCCGATGAATTGGAAGATTTCTCAAGCCTGTTCAACAGCTTAATTTTGATCAGACCGTTTCACTATTTCGCGAGTGTTCACTTAGTTCCTGTGACCCTAACTAACTGTAATTTGCGGTCCACTGTGTAGATACGGCAATGGAAGACTTGGGAGGATTCAATTAGACGTGCATCAAAGCCAGAGAAAGGTTGCACTAGTCTGATTGATTTCAGATGCATGTTATCATATAACAAATAGCTTTCACATTATGCTTGACAAAATGTAATTCAATATTGTAATAGAATGATGCAATCAGTTCATTTTTCCTAAAAAATCTTTGTTTTCATTGTGCTCTTTATACTCTATCCAATACCTGCAATGTACTCAAGCTTTTTTGGGTTTTGCATGTATGCGTGAAATTGAATCTTTCTTTCAGTGAAAATCTTTCCCCTTAGGAACCAAAACATAAACTACTATATAATATTCGAGTGTTGTGCAGGTCCAATAAAGCAAAAACATGAGCACCACCGCTTGTTTTTTGAAAAGCATGCCAGAGGATATTGGAGAAAGGCTGCCGTCGTAAGTTGGTTGGTAAGTCTCAACTCTCCAGCTGACCATCCTCGCTTTCTATCTCAATACTCTATATAAAAAAATAAAAATTCTAGTAAACTCTAATTTATAAGAGAGTATTTTTCTCAATCATATTATTGTTGTTCTTAGGTACGTCTCTGAATCTCTTGATTGCTGTTTGAATTGGTCACATATGCCAATATGTTTGACGAAAACTTCCTCTTGTTTCAAGCGCTCCTCTCCTGCCGTACGGTATACATATGTAGCTAAGAAGCCAAAACAATGACAGATTAAAAAAAATAAGGGCATGAGTAAAATTAGAATTCGACTATAGATATGTGTGTGCACACGCACACACACATATATAAATTTATATTTTATATTTTATTTATATTCTTACATCTTACTTATTTTTTATATTTATTATGTAATTTTTTATATATTATTGTATAATACTTTTAATAAAAATTATTAATATAAGTCCAAGTAAATGAGTTACTTCATTATTCATAGATGTAAACACATAATGCTGGCCTTTACTTACAAGAGTAACAAAAAATTTTGCTTAAGCTTAATTTTTATTACCAAAATTACAAACATACCTTAGACTTATCCTAGCCATGTCTACAACACATCAAAGATATGTCCATTTTAAAATTTTTTTTTTTAGGCACGTGTTCTTGTCGTGTCCAATGCATGTCTGAGTTAGGCACGTATCCGACACAACATGGCTCCTCCCCATACCGTGTCCATGGCACCTAGGTATGCAGAAACAGTTTTCAGAACTTCTCTTCATGATAATAGGTTTCATAAGCTCATTATCTTCCTTTAGATGCATTTTTCATGTTAAATCTCCGACTTATTGTGATTCGCTAACAAAAGGTACTCTTAGAAATTTATGGTGTGTGTATATAGGTGCACCTATATACTAAAAAGCAAGCCTTAAGAATATTTGGTGAGCTTTTGTAATTTTGATAAATTGATGGTACAAAACAATTATATTGTTGAGTTATTTTGACTTAAAAAAAAAGGGGAAAATAAATTTCTCTCAGCTTAATTTATTTTTGCACCTGACCTATCAATACAGCTGAGATTAGTAAACCCCGTCGACTTTAATTATAGAGTGGCCAAGGATTTCAACATTCCAGTGGCAGTCATTAATATTCACGCGCAAGTATAATAGAGAGTAATGGCTCTAAACCTCATATTTGTACTTTATAATTATTTTGATATTGTTTATATCTACAGAATTGTTTCTTTTAATAGTCAAAAAAAAAAAAAAAAGACAGATTGAAGTTATTTACTTGGAAAAGGATCGCGTTAACTGTATTAATTGCTAGTACGTTAAATTTGAAAATAGACTAGTCAAACTCCTTTGCGCATACTAACGTATTATATGTGCTTATGTGATCAGAGATCATTCTTCAAACAGTTTTATGGGTCTATCACCAAATCGGACTACGTCGTGCTTCGAGAAGGATTTATCATGGTTAGATTTCCATCACTGCGTATTTCTAGCATATATGCTTGTGAGTAAGTTTGATGATTGAATGATGAAAAATGCTTTGCACACGAATAAATCATGCAAATAAATCTCACAAATGTAGGCGACACTAATCAACCTTTGCAGTATATTGTAACAGTGATTTCCGAAGATGAATTTGAATATCATCGGTATAAGTAGTTTCTGTCTAATTTGTTTGTGAAAAAGTTGCTGCAAGATGCGTGAGCATACGCTTCGGTACCATTTTCATCATATGTTGCCCAATATTCCAGACTCATTGCCCCCAAAAGCCAGATTTTGATTTTCACAAATATATGCTTCGGACACTTGAAGTCGATTTCAGGAAAATTGTTGGCATAAGGTGAGTCTCTAACTCTCTAGTTTCGGGAGAAAAAGCTTTTAACGATGCTCAGTCTTAACATTGCTAATTGGTAGATTGTACTTCCTTCTTACATTTTCATTTGGCTTTCGAATTAATAAGCTAAACATGAATTGCCAACTCATATTTGCCGCAGCTGGTACCTGTGGCTTTTTGTTGTGATATTTCTGCTACTCAACATCGAAGGTAATTTTTGATAAAGAGACTGAATCTAGAAGCTCTGCTCCAAGTTTACATAACGAGAATAGGGAATATTAATCCTTCCTTCCTGCCTTCCTTGCTTACATGTATGATATGAAATTGCAGGCTGGCACACATATTTTTGGTTAGCCTTTTTGCCATTGATTGTAAGTAGATCAGCTCCGATTAATATTCCAAAGCCTGTTTTGTAGCGCAGTGTGTAGACTATAGTAGTAATTCATGATCATGCTTGAAATGGATAGATATTAAAGATCACACGCGTCGTAACATTGAGTTTTGAATGGAGTGACAGCTTCTGCTGCTGGTGGGCGCCAAGTTAGAGCATGTGATTGTCCGTTTAGGCCAGGAAGTTGTTGAAAAGAGGCCCGACAGAGAAGCAGCAGGAGTAGAGCCTTCTGATAAACACTTTTGGTTTGCTCGCCCGGCCATTGTCCTTGACTTGATTCATTTCATTCTATTCCAGAATGCATTTGAGATTGCCTTCTTCTTCTGGATCTGGGTAAGTTTAGAAGAAAAGAAACAAAATGGAAGATACCTCGCTAATTTCTAATTAATGCACATGCTTGCGCATGGTGCACTTATGGTTAAAATCTTGCTTTTCCTTCCTCTACTAGAGCACGTACGGTTTCCGTTCCTGCATCATGGAAAAGCTGGGGTATATCGTTCCAAGGCTTATTATGGGGTACCATTTTCTTCCCTGTTCTTCCATACTTCCTGTTTCTCCGTTCGATTATCCACAGAAGCTTAATTATTAATGTCATTTTAGCTAGTACTGATTACCAATGTCGATTAATGAAATTTTTCTCTGGCTGCAGCTTGATTGTTCAAGTGCTATGCAGTTACAGCACCTTGCCATTGTACGCTCTAGTATCTCAGGTTGATACAACAAACCCAACACGCAACAAAATTTTATAACTTCTATTACTATATATCGATAAACAACTCACCTTTTTAGTTGTAAATATTCATTGACGGGACGGGTTTGATGACATTTTTTACGGCTGGCTGGCTGAGCGAAGATGGGTAGCAAGTTCAAGAGGGGCATGTTCGATGAGCACGTGCAATCGCAGTTGGATGTTTGGCTGGATTCAAAGAGAAGTGGGACTCAGCTGCACGGGTTAGCCACTGAATCCTGTCAGAGTACTCAAGTACAGGAAATGATTGATGTTGAAGGAAGTCGAGCACCACCACCTCACGAGCTTTCTCGTTGTTTGGAAACCAAAATGCCGTCGCCTACGCGATCACCACCGCTGTCACCTCCTTGATATCTGGTCTTTAGGAGCTCCCATCTTCTGTTCAACTTCAGTTCATGTCATGTATTTAAACAGTCACCTACCCTACATGTGCACAGCTAAAACTGGCACTACAAAAAGGGCGAAAAAAGAAGAAGAAGAAGAAGAAGAAGAAGAAGAAGAAGAAGAAGAAGGTGGATTCATTCCGAACTATTGAAGAAGTGTTTATGGGTTCGGGTACTGCTAATGACCGGTGGTTTGGTTTGACGTAACTTGACAAATATAACATAAATAAACAAATAATTGTAGAAAAATTATATAAATTGTCCTCCTTTCACCCTTTTTACCAACTAATGCAAGAGAAAAACAGAGACAAAATGAGTTTTCGAATATTTTATATCTATTCTTACGAGTGAAGTTATTTGAACTATTTGCATATAATGCAGAGAGATTATTCATTTAATTTTGAGATTTTAGATGAAGAAATAATTTACAGTTTAGGTATTTTTAATTTAATAAAAAAATTTTATATAGAAATTACACTTTTAATTTTCAACATTTATATTAAAGTATTTACGGTTGTTTCCTAATTTGATTACATTTTTTTTTTGAGAAAATACATGGATTTGGGTCTGTTTTTGTAAAAGGCAACACCTTTAATCCATTAATGGCAACTCCGTGTAAAAACCGTTCGGGGAAGAAGGAGCTCGTGCGTATCACGTGCATCTGTAGTTCCGCAAGAGGCATGACTTCCAAGTGCAATTCGCTACGAAATAACGCCCAGTGGTATGATGCCACGTGTAAAAACCCACTAACCCTAAAGTGTAAAAGTACAGTCGGAGAAATATTAGGAACAGTGGGTGATTGGGTCTTGTGCGACACTGTTGCACTGCCGTACATCTGGTCAAAGCCAGCTGTAAGCACGTTGTCGTTTTACTGAGGGTCGGAGCAGTTGCTTACTTGCTTGAGGTCAAAGCAAGAGGTTACTTTCACGAGTAAATAGAAGGCATGGTCAATAATAATAATAAATCATTTTTTTAACTGCTAAGATGACAGTTGTTGGAAGTTTTTGCTTTTGTAGTTTACAAGTTTATGGGGACCACGTGTCCTATAAATCAAGAACAAAAAGAGAGGCACGGTTTCTCACCTAGCATGCTGCCATGTGAAGTCTTGGCATTTTTCTTTTCTCTTTAAGAAAGAAGGAAGGGAGTTTCGGATCATTGCTAAATAGAATCTGTAAGTGCCTTATGACACTATGTTATTTGTGCTGCTTAGTCGAACTAGCCAACAAGGCCATATGCCATCGTGTTGGAACATAGTTGGTAAGAAATTGAATGGGTTCATTTTGCACAAACGAGAAGTCGTGAGCCATGACCCTTTTAGCTAATATGCTACCATGTGGCAGCATATTTTATGATAAATCTACATATCATGAATATGTATATTGAGTATTAAATGATTGTACCATACCATAATTAATATGTCGCATGTAAATACATGTAATTACATGATTAAAACTCGTTATAAGTTGTTAATGGTATGCCTTTGTAGAACTTACATACCGTGTTATGTTTATTTAATATGCCTTTATAAATGACTTAAATATGTTATGATGCATTATTTGTGACTAATATTAATTAGAAAAGAGTTATAAATAAAATTATATGAATTAATTTTTTGTGTAATGTGTTGACATATATGATGTCTATGTCATGTAATTTATTTGTTAAAAGAAAATGATATGATAAATTTTAATTTTAATGAAAGATCTAAACTTTAATAGGAGTTTATAAATTATAGAAATTAAAAATAATTTTCATTTATTGAACTAAAATGTTGTAACAATTAAGTAGAATAATGATAATTAGATATTAAAATATGATAGATGATTACAAGTATAATGAACTTTCGATTTCATATTTTTAATTAAATTATCGTTAGTTTAGTTGAGTTTACTACAAAATTAATGTAAATGTGTGGTTGTATTAGCATCATTATACACAAGTTTCTCTTTATCCATAAATCATGAGAACTAAGTTTTGTTACAAATGGATTGCTTATATAGATGGAGGAAATCAAAAAACTTGATTTTGTAAAATTTAGTATAATCATAAGAGAGAAATGTATTGAAAATCTTTATATCGCATCATGTTTTAGATTTGAAATTAAAATTATTACTTGTCATAAGGAGATTGGAGACTTTTTGATTCCTAAATAAAACTAAAAATTAAATATTACTTGCATAATGATGTTGGAAAATATAAGAATTGATCTCATTGAAGGGCTTGAGAAATCTTTCACTTGCCAAGTAACATAGTTTGCCCTTAAATAGTTTTTGGAGGTATATTCATGACTTAGTTAGAGGACTTAATATGGGTATCACTAAATGCTTATGTAATAATGTTAATAAATGTGAAAAATAAGAGTTGATTGATATCAATTCAAACATCCATTCAAGCAATAAATATCAGCTTCAATTTGATCTTTCCCAAAAGTTATGAGCACATATAAACCATGACACACAATTAGTGTGTTTGGTAATTTTATTACATTAAATGTCATATGTACTTGAAGACAAGCACTTAGAAGTTGTTAAACTTTTTTATATATAGTTTAACTTATTAAGCAAATGCTTAATACTCTTATGTGACTTAGGTAATAAGTCCTTTAATAGAAGTAATTTGGAAAAGAATTAAAGGGCAAAATCAATTGACATGAGAGTTGAACATGTCAATTAATAGTAGGAAAAATCTAATTGTTAAGGTTATGATAAAAAGGGTCAAAGGCTCTTAAATGCTTAGAGTGAATTAAGTTAGCAAATAAAATGACCTAATGCCTACCTTTTGTGCTTAAGATTCTCAATTAAAATTACTCATTGGATCCTATTCTAAATGGATGATAGTTTTTGGGTAATAAACTATATAGTATGATAACTTAGATCATAAATGGAGCATTGATGAATGCTATTATGCTGAAATGGATACATAAAGAATTGTTTGAATACTAAAGGGTATTATTATTTGCAAATAAGATTTCAAGGTGGTTAAATCCAATTCTTATATAAGATTTCTCACGTGCCAAAGTTTGGCATGATTTGATCTTTATCATATTCCTTCTTGATTAGGGTTATAACTCAAACTCTCATAACAATGATATAAATGTTTAAGGTGATATCATTTATTATGAATGTTGACATATGGATTCAATTATGTGGATAATGAATTCCATAATATTGATTGTTTTTCCTTAGTTACATTAACTTAAAGGGAATATTAATGTTAATATTGTGTATGAGATATTAGGTTATGTTGGGCAATGAAGGATTGAGAGTTGAGCTAGAGAAAAATTTATCAAACTTACTCACTTATGTTGGTTAGCTTATATACAAGTATGGCTTAATTAGGAAAATAAAATGAATCTATTTGAAAGGCAATTAAAGCTATATTTCTATAGCTATCAATTCATTTTGATATCTTTGAGCTAATAAATGCAAATACAAGGTATTAGACTCACATTTTCATTATATTTATAGAGGATTTTAAGTATTGGGTCATACATTTGATCTCCTATTAGTCTAAGTGAAAAAGTGCTTTAAGACAAAATTTGTGTAGTGAGAATCACAAAAAAATAATAAAAAAAAGGGTTAACAAAATGATAGAAATTAACTAGAAGCATGAGCATCTATTTATGCATTATAATGGATTGTATAATAAAAATAGATAAATAAAGCCATTAATTATAGGAACTTTACTATAAGGTGTTATTGAATTGAGAGGAATAACTGTTGTAAAAGATTGTAGAGTTAATGATAGCACAAGGAAGAAACTTACAAATATCATTCAAGATGCATAACAGAGTGCATCTTATGTGTTTTGACCTTTTGCCTTAAATTGCACCATTCCTTACCTTATAAGTTGAAGGCAAGTAAGAAATGTTACCTAAATAGTTTATAACTCTAAATTTAGTTTCTATTGTCCATAACCTTTCACTAAAAAATGAAAATTGTATCTAAAGATACAAGAAATATATTTTTGAGAACCTAATGAATATTTTCATATTCATTAATGAACAAGTATATGAGAATATAAGTAAATTAGACTCATGAGAGGTCATGTTCTAAAGAGAATGAATTTTTAGTAGGGATGCAACCTAATAAGTATTTTAATTTATAGTGAATTAAAAGATTAATAAACTAAATGTTTTACAAAGTTATTGAGCTAAAATATGTGATGACTTGTCTCATCCCACTTAAGTTAATGCAATTATTTAGCTTTAAGAAAGTTCAATTGCTCGCAAGTAGCCATAAAGTGATCTCAATTAGGCAATTTAAAAAATTGAACAATATGCTAAGTTGACTACTTGTCAAGATGATTGAGAGATTAAAGAGATTTGAAATACTCTCTTATACCATACTTATTGTGAATGAGAGATAACGATAAAATAAAAAGTTAGTGAAATTTAATTGAACTTAGGACATGATAAATATGCATTTATGCATAAAATGGTAAATAATGAGCATACTCTTTAATATAAGCTATCTACATAGATACAAAAATATAAGACTCATTACAAGAGAAGAATATATGTCTTATAAGATAACATGCCATTTTGTAAACCTCAATTGATTATATTCAATTTGCCTTATTCTTACCATAATTGCACATTTAGATTTATAATTACCTAAAACATACTAAAAGTTGTTTTCCTAAGTAGAGAACTAACTAGAACATACATACATAGAATGTATGTTAATATTCATCGTAATAGGTCAAAAGTGCAAAGGTTGCAAACTCTAACATTTAATGTTTGAGTTTGGCAATTATAATGAGTACAATCTAAGTTCCTTAACAAGTATCCATTAAAGGGTAAGTTTAGTGCCAACAATTGGGGTAATTCTCGTTTCAATAGCATATATTTAAGTTATCATAGTCAAAAAGCTTGTAGTTAGACTATTATTATTATTTATTGTCACTACCTTCCCGTATCAAAATTGTGTAATTTGTGCCTTTGCTGCCTTCCTTGGATATGGTAGCCATTTTTCAAGCTCTTCTTTGAAGCTGAACATTAATTCTCTGTCATTTATCCATAGGGCGTCACAAGGTCAATCCATTCACTCAAAATTTTGACCTTGTGATGACATTAAGTTGCACTTAGTTTCAACCACTTCAAAACACATAAGACACACGTATTCTTACAGGAATTACTTCCCAACCTTTATTACTTTCTTACAAAGTACCAAAGACTTGCCAAATACCTCATACTAGTTTTTCTCTTCATAATTTTATATAAAGCCTTGGCTACCACATTATACCTATATATAAGAATTACAGTAGACACTCCTAACTATATAGGGATATGTATGAGTTGGCTACTAAGTCAATCATGCATAGTGAGACTTACCTCTCTTATGAGCATTCCCTTACTTTTATAGTTAGAACATACAACCATGTTGGAAGAGAGCTTATCAAGGCCTAGATCAGTCATTTCATTTTACTTGTCCATGTTTTCCTTCTCTCAAAAAGTACATGCCAACACATCGCTTTAGATAAGACTCTAACTTGCTTTCCATTTTTGCCACCAACATATGTGCACACATTTTGGAGTTACATAACCCTATGTTCCCTTTATTTGGTAGGGTATAGAGCACCATTTAACTTGGTCCACACTTTAAACTCTTACCTTACTAACTTGCCCACAATTAGACACATATTGTGTCAACTTAAGCCTGAAGCCCTTATGCCAATGACCCATCAATGCCATAGTCTCAAAGCACTTGTTAGCCATTTAAGACAAGCCCTCATAGCATTAGCCTGAAATTAGGTTCATGTGACGACGTTAGTTAATTTTGGTGGGAGACATACACTAATTTTGGTGGGAGACATACACTACCCTCTAAAGAGCATTAAGGAATCTAGTTGTTAGGTAGGAGGAGATATTATTGTACTTAAGTGGTCAATTTGTTGCCAATAACATGCTAGCATATGTTACTAGCATCATTGGTACACACTATTGCATCATTGGTGCATCTTGTCACACTAACCCATAACCTAATGCCTTTCCCTTTTGACTCCAATGATTTTGCCTCCTTTACCGTGCTACAATACACATATTTTTGCCTCACCTTGCTTACTTGGGTGTCCATACCCAAATCCTTATGCAAGAATTGGTGCAAGTTGTTGCCAATTTGCTTGTATTCTCAAACCAACAAGTTTAAGAAACTAATAAATTATCCCTACCAATTAAAGTCAATGTTTTTGTTGGTAGGGTTAATAACTAGTCTTAGATATGCTTCTTGAATTATCATAGAGTCATATCTCTTTCCCAACTAGCCTTACTATCTAAAGTATTTTTCCACTTCACCAGTTACTCAATTTAGCAATTCTTATTGCTTTATCCTTACATTAGTTGGTTTAAAATCTTTTTCATTTCACATTGAAAATTTATCCTAATTGTTGGGGAAGTATATCTCGCTTGTCTCTATGAAGGCTTATCACCATCTTCCTTATGGAAAGGTTTCAAGAAGTTAGGGAAGGTTAGATGCACCTTCAAGCTCTTTAGTAGTTGTTGTTAAAAAGCAATGTTGCTAACTTTTTTTACCACCACAAAGGGACCATAATACTTTGGAATCAATCCCTAATGCATACTTTTACTACTAATATTTTTCTGGATTTAAGGAGTTAGTTTGAACAACACTTTATCCCCAACTTAGAACTTAATGCCCTATCTCTCTGGTAGTTGTAGTTAATAAGCAATGTTACTAACCTTCTTTACCACCACAAAGGGACCATAATACTTTGAAATCAATCCTTGATGCATAGTTTTGCTACTAATATTTTGCTAGATTTGAGGAGTTAGTTTCAACAACATTTTATCCCCAACTTGGAACTTAACACCCCCTCTTTCATTATTGACATACTTCTTCATACGTCTAACCACCTTGTTCAAGCTATCTTAGGCTTCATTGAACAACTCTTGTTTAAAAGGTGCGTATCAATAGGCAGTTGGACATTTCCTTCTTGAATCTATTATTGCAACCATGTTAGGAGTAAGGGGTTGATACCCCATAGCCAACTTAAAGAGACTCATACCTATTAAAGAGGGTCGATGAAGATTACAGCAAAATTGGATAGAATCTGGCAACTTTAGCCAATTTTGTTGGCTAGTAGTCACGTAATGTTGAAAACACTCCTCCAACAAGCCATTGATTCGCTCTGTTTAGCCATTGGTTTAAGAATGGTTGATAGTGAAAAACTTCAATTTAGAGCCCATCATGTTAAATAAAGTTGTCTAGAACCTTCTTGTAAAGCAAGGATTTGATCGCTTATAATAGCTTTAGGCAATCCAAATTATTTGACCACTTGCTTGTTGAATAATTGAACAACCATCTCCACTTGATATGAGGAAGGGACCAGTATGAACATTGTATACTTTGAAAATCAATCAATCATTACCATGACAAAACCCATGCCATTAACTTTTGTGAATTCACTAATGAAATTCAAAGAAACTGATACCTAAGGTTACGTTGGAATAGATAATGGTTGTAGCAAATTTGCTTTCTTGCACCAATCCATTTTGTCTTGTTAACAGATGATACATGTCGTCACATTTGCCTTAACATCATCTTCCATCTTTGGATAATGATAGCTATGAGATAGCAAGGCTATCATCCTCTTTACACTAGGATGACCAGCCCACTAAAGGTTATGAGACTCCACAAAATCTCCTTTCTAAAGTCTGCACCACTTGGAACATACAACCCATTACTCTTAGCATACAATAACACATCATTAAGCTAATATCATCTTACCACATTCTCATTCACTTGCACAAATTTTTGATAATCTACATCATATGGGGCTTGTACTTTGACTTGTCTAACAAGATACTTTGAACTTAGGTAAGGGCAGTAACAACTTCTTGCACTTGTTGATGACTGAGGACATCTGCTACCTAATTATGCCTTCTAAGCTTATGTTCCCATAATAAGTCATACTCTACCAAGAAATCTTGCCACCAAGCTTACCTAATAGGGAGTTTCTTTTAAGTTTAGATGAATGTATTAGCCATATTATTTGTGTGAATGATAAACTAGGTACCTAACAGATAGACTTGCTAAATTCAAAGGTAATGCACAATAGGAAGCATTTCCTTCTCATGAGTTAAGTATTGTTGTCCTCCCTCATTGAGTTTTTGGGTTTCATAGGTAATAGGATAACTTACTTAAACTAACACTCCACTAATGGTTTTGTTAGATGTATCCCTAATGACATCAAAAGGCAACTTAAAGTTGGGTAGTCGCAATAACAATTTTGTTGATATAGTTGCATTCAACTTATCAAAGGCTTTTCAGCACTGTAGGGTTAATCTTTCCTCAACCGAGACAACACCATATAAAGGTGGGTGGGACAAGTAATCCTTAAAGGACTCATTATACACAATAATATCATCAAGATATAAATCAAATTACAAAAAGTAACAAGGGAATTAGTCAAACTAAAGGGCATCATAAGGAATTTGTAGGAGCCATAATGAGTGATGCACGTAGCTTTCCCTTTATTTCCTTCAACAATTTTGACTTACCAATATCCCAAATACAAATCTAACTTGGTGAAAAATGATATTTCGGCTAGTTGATCACACAAGTCTGCTATGAAAGGGATGAGATACTTGTTCTTCATTGTGACCTTATTCAAGGCCCTATAATCCATACATATTTCTAACGAGCCATCATGCTTTTTAAAGGGTAAATCAAAGCCTACATCTAGCAGCTTTGCCAATTGCTTCCTTAATTTAGTTAATTTCATTAGACTCATATGGTAAGAGACTTGAGCTAGAGCTTTAGAGCCTAAAACCAAATCAATTTTGTAGTTGGTGGCACATATGAAGGGAAGGCACTTTGGTAGCTTTAAAGGTATCATGTCTATAAAGTCAACAACACCATCAAGCACTTCGATGACAACCCCTTCCTTGATTTCAATTAGTGTAGCCAAGTAAGTGGCCCCACACTTCTTTAAACTATGCTCCACCTACATAGCAGAAAGCATACCACCTAACTTCTCACCAATGTTAGCCAAGGGAGTTATCTTGCCTTTAACAAAAAAATGGATAGTTCTTGCGCACTTAAATTGGGCAACAAAGCAACTTTTGCATGCATAAAGAACTTAACTCCCAAAATGATATAAAAATCATTTAATGACATAACTGTAAAGTTAAGATTGCCAACCCAATTTCCAATGGTTATCTTTATACCCATTGTCATGCCAAGCACCTCGTAAATTGTTGAGTTGACTACCTTCATTCAACAGTCATTGTTAGTGATTTTCAGCTTCAGTGACTCCCTTATTTGTTTAGTAACAAAGTTGTACAAGTGCCAGTGTCAGTCATCACCATTAACCCTAGATTGCTAAGCCCAAACTTTACATACATTAGGCCAAATTGTTGGAAATGTTTTGTTTGAATCGCATTCACCAACTACAAAGAATTGATGCAAGAGAGGCCACTATCATCCATAAAAGTGCTTTTACCACTCTTTTTAGTAATCATGACACTTGACCTTTTTTTCTTGGGGCATTCTCTAACACATGAGGGCCATTACAAATGAAACAACCAAAAATAGACTTGTTTTTACCTTGCTCTCATACAATAACTTTTGCCTTTGTCTTTGCACTCATCCTCATGTTTTTCTTTCTTCTTGCCCTCCTTCTTCTTTTTGCCTTTGTCTTTGGGCTATTTTCTTGCATTAGAATTGGAGGTCTTGTTGATCCTAAAATTAGTCAATTTATACCTTAATTTGAACTCATAGTTGAATACTTGATAGAAAGTTAAAGAGTTTGTCTTCATCTGACATGTTGTGTATGTCAAGTATCAAGAAATTAAGTTATTTCACATAGTCTAATACCTTACCATTTTATTTCAATTTCTTTAAGAATTCTCTTGTAACCCAAGATGTGTAATAAGGAAGAAATTGATCCTTTAATCTTTTTTTTTAGCTTTCTTATGCCTTTATCTGAGGTTTACTTGGGCTTGCATTGCTATTAAACCTAATCCTTCACCAAGTCTTTGGTTAAATACATAGTAGTAAGTATCAACTTTTCCTTGTCCAACACTTAGGCACTTTAATTTCTTTTCCTTTGGTGCTACTGCATCACTATGGAGTAGCGTTACTAACCTCTTTAATGGACCTCCTTAATGGGCTACTACAGCAATAATAGCGGGTTGGTGATGTGTTACAGTGCATCATCATAAGCCTCCTTAATGGGCTATTGTAGCAATGGTAGTGGGTTGGGGGTGTGCTATGGTGTAATGCCATTAACCTCCTTCATAGGCTGCAACAATAATGGTAGTGGGCTGGGGGTGTCTAGGTGTAAGAAGTCATTTTTTAGACATAATGAATAGTCTTAAGTGCTAGAGGGGAAATCATTCATCACCTAAAATATGGTGAACTATCTCCACTAAGTATTAGGTAGGTAGAATCCTTTGTAGACATCTTAAATATAGGATGAGGTATTGTAAGTGGCAGACCTTGACTATATCCCTACCCTTTGTACACACTGTCCATTGCTCTTACCAATTGAATAGTCTAATGAAGTATTTAGATCACAACAATGTAGTCGATTCACTACCAATAACATTATGAGAAGTCATTTACTAAACATTATCATTTAGAGGAAGAAGATGTAATAAGGTTTTTGTAGGTGAACTTATGGAAGGATCATTGTTGAAACCTCTGTCTAGCAAAATGACTCGAAAACACATTTTACCCACACATTGCTGGGTGATCAGCGATCCATAAACCCCTATTCATTTGGTTTGTTATGGGGGCAATCACCCGTCAATCCTCCCATAATGAAAACAACCAAATCCTGACACAAGTTGCACCAAGGAAATTAAAAAGCAAAAGACAATGCCCCATTTGACCATGCCCTAAGGATTTAGAGGTAGGGTGGGCAATGTTACGTGACCCCCAAGCAAATTTGCCCTTGGCCAGAAGGCTTCAACCATAACATGTGTTTAAAGACTCCATGGTTCACAAGATCCTATAATTCGCACCAAGTATCACATTTCACTACGTTCTTCATCAATACAAGAGCCAAGATATCGAGGGCATTTGTATTACATATTTATAGGTGAAACTCTTGGATTTATGAAACATAAACAATTACGAAAGCATTTGCCAAGGATGTTTTCATTAATAAAAAACAAAAGTTAGGGGCTCAAAGGTGATTATATAGCATCCTAATCTCAACCATAAACGATGTCAAACAAGGATTAATAGAGGCAAAATGGAAGCACTCAGGTACAAGTAGAAAGAGGATCGAGGGCTAATAATTTAACACTCAAGTATGATGCATGTAAGCCCATTCAACCCTATTACCACTCATGTATAATCGCGTACACTAAGTGATAACCCTACCTAGCATATAATATGCTTGATAAGCTTGTTGAGCTAAGGAGCACACCAAAGCACTCAAACGAATCACTGCCTATATCACTAAGCATGAGAGATTACATGTTAACTTACAAATGCTTCATTTCAGGACAAGAATTTCATCATTGGTGATCCTCTATGACAAGCTTTTTAAAGGGACTATGGCCTTTTAAGCCAAGGAAGTTTGAGGCAATAACAAGTCTGTGATGCCTTTAGATGTTTTCGATTGCACACAAATTACATTAATGTGTTCAATGAGTCTATAGTATTGGCCAACAAGCCTGATAATTTTTGGACTTTCTTCGTGATAGGGATAGATCATTGTAATTGTTGGTCTTCAACGAGGAATTCCTATTAAGTGGGAGTTTTCAGCTCATATTGACTACATCGCTGCCTTTTGTATAGACCTGATGAGAATCGTACAGATGATGGGTGGAAAGCTTCAATGGATGCAAGAGGTCCATTGCACATTCCAGAAGGCCCAATAACACGAGTTAGAGCTTCAAAGGATGCAAGAGGTCAATTGCACAATCCAAAAGGCCTAATAACACAGGCTAGAGCCAAAAAGATGAAAAAAGCACTAAATGGGTTGATTAAGGTCATTCAGGCTAACCAAGTTTTAAATGGTGCGAATTCAAGCTTGGAAGAGAGTCCAGGCCTTATTAATATCATTAGAGTACTTAAAGTGTTAGGACTAAGTAATAGTAGTCACTGTAAATTAGGAGTTTATTTTTTGTATAAGAATTTGTCCCTAAATAGGAATTCCTTTTAAATAAGGAATTATCCTAAGTAGGAATTTGTGCCCCCTTAGGATTGCAATCTTAACCTATAAATAGGCACCCTTTATATATAAAAAATAAAATCAGACAACTTTGAGTGAAATAGAAAACAAGGGTTTTCCTTCCTCAGTTCTTTTAAGAACTAAAGAACTTATGAAGAGGTACTTCTTCTTGTGGTGTTCAAATTGACTTATCACTCCTAATTCCTTTCTTTTTTGGAGTGTGGCGTCCATATCCTTCTTGAATACCCTAGTTTGTGTTCCTTCAAATATTGGGTCTAGGGTTTCTGTTATTAAACTCTAATTTAGCTTTCCTGGTTGTTTTTTGATTCCTTGTGTGCATTAGGTCCCTAAGCCACGTCTTTTTGGGGTTTTCCCCTTTAATTGGTATCAAAACCTAGCTCTAAATTAGGATGAATCCACTCACTCTTCAATTTTTTACCTTGTGATTTATTTATTTCAATTCAATTTATCTATTATGTGCATTACAATTCAAATGCACAAATTTGTTTGTTTGCAATCCTTCTCAACGTGCTAATTTCAATTCCAATTGTTGTGTCTAAGTGTTCTACTGTTGTTTTGTGTTGAGCAAAACAAAAAGGAAAAAAAAAAACAAAAAAAAGGATCAAGGAAAAAAAAGAAAAAGAAAAAGAAAAAGAAAAAAAAGAAAAGAAAGAAAACATCAAATTCAAGTTATTAATAAAGTTAACAGTTTGGTCATTTGGTCACAATAATAACAAAGTTTTCTTACTCAACCCTAATTCTTCCATCCATTTTCCTGTTTTATTATCCAAGTTTGTCCTCTAAATTTAACTACCCCTATCTTGATTTTTTTTTTTGGTGAGTTTAGTTCATTAAATTCATTTGCCCTTGATATCCTTTTTTGTTTTTTTTTTTATTCCTTGTTCTCCAATTTGTTCAATTCTATGTCATTTATCTTATTCTGTTCAAAATCAATACTCTTGATTTACCTTGTTTAGTTCTTTATAGAGCTGAAAGGAGAAATCCGAGTGGTAAAAGGCAAGAGTGAAAGTTCATATAAAGAAAAAGCCATAAAAAGTGTAAACATAAGGGAGCGTGACACCTTCTTTTGAGTGAAACACGTGAGGGAGTGCTTTGTGAGGTATCTTATTATTTTGTGTAAAAGTAATACTATGACATCCAAAGACAAAGGTACAGCTCAGGAGGGAGCTGGTGATGTGTTCTTCATGATCAAAGCTATGTAACAACAATTTAAGTGTATGAATACTAGATTTGATGATATAGGGGAGAGGATGAAGGAGCAATCTAATACTATAGCAGAGTTGCAAAGGAAGCATCAGGAGTATGAGGCTCTTAAAGCAAGAAAGCAGTTGAGACGTACCTATAACCATGAAGATGATATAGAAGATGATGAAATTGACGATCAAACTACTGTGGTCAGAACTGCTAACAATAGAAGGGATTAAAGAGAATTTGGGAGGCAAGGCACCTATGACTATAATTTGGGCAGTATTAAAATGACAATTCCTCCATTCTAAGGTAAGAATGATCCTGATGCATACCTAAAATGGGAGAAGAAGGTTGAATTGGTTTTTGACTGCCATAACTATTCCGAGGAGAAAAAGGTAAAGCTTGCTGCAGTTGAATTCACTGATTATGCTATTATTTGGTGGGATCAACTTGTTTTGACTAAGAGAAGGAATCGTGGCCTATTGAAACATGAGAGGAGATGAAGGCTATCATGAGGAGGTTTGTTCCTAATCACTATTACAGGGAGTTGTACTAAAGGCTGCAAGGGCTCACTCAGGGCACCAAAAGTGTGGAGGATTACCACAAGGAGATAGAGATTACCATAATTAGGGCGAATGTAGAAAAAGATAGAGAAGCAACCATGGCTCGATTTCTGCAAGGGCTAAATAGGGACATAACAAACGTGGTTGAATTGCAACACTATGTGGAATTAGAAGACATGGTGCACATGGCCATAAAAGTTGAAAGATAAGTCAAACGAAAGGGTTCCACACAGTTTGGGTAGAACTCAGGAGCTACCTCATCTTAGAAGCCAAATTGGAATAAAAGGGACGAGATGACCAACTATTAGTCCAAAGCTGAGCTATCCAAGTACAAGAATATGGGTTCAAGCAAGGAGGCAAGAAATTCTGACCCCCAATCGAGTAGAAATAGAGATGTTAAATGTTTTAAGTGTTTAGGCAGGGGTCACATTACATCTCAATGTCCAAATAAGCGTGCAATGATCTTGAGAAGTAATGGTGAAGTTGAAATTGAAAGTGAATCAGATGATGATTCTATGCCATCATCAGAGGGTGAAAGTGATGGAGAGGAGTATCCAGTTAATGGAGCAGCTCTTGTTACAAGGTGAGCATTGAATGTGTAAGTAAAGGAAGAAAATAAGGTGCAACGAGATAACATCTTTCATACGAGGTGTCTCATCAAAGATAAGGTATGTAGTATGATTATTGATGGTGGGAGTTGCACTAATGTTGCTAGCATAACTATGGTTGAGAAGCTGGATTTACCTACTATGAAGTATCTTAGGCCATATAAACTTCAATGGTTGAATGAAAGTGGTGAAGTTAAGGTAGATAAGCAAGTGCTCATGTCATTTTCTATTGGAAGGTACTGTGATGAAGTTTTATGTGATGTTGTACCTATGCAAGCAGGCCATATTATATTAGGAAGACCATGACAGTTTGATAGGTGAGTTATGCATGATGGATTCAAGAATCGATATTCCTTTGTAATGAATGAAAAACCCGTCACTCTTGTACCATTATCACCTTAACAAGCTTATGAGGATCAATTAAGGATTAAAAATGAGTGAACAGAAAAAAGAGATTGAAAAAAGAGAAAGGAGAGGAGAAAATGTGAGAACACAAGAGAAAGAGAAGAAAACAAAAAGTTTCTGTGCAAAAGAAAGTGATGCCAAAAGAGCAATTTTTGCCATACAACCTATGATCGTACTTTTGTAAAAAGAGGCTTCTTTTAACACTAACAAGCTTAAACCATCTTTGCCTAGTGTTGTTATTCTATTACAGGAATTTAAAGATGAATTCCATGATGATGTCCTAAGTGGATTGCTACCTAAGAGAGGAATTAAGAATCAAATTGTTTTCATCCCTGGTGCATCCATCCCATACCGGCCAACATATAAGAGTAATCCTAAGGAGACAAAAGAGCTTTAAAGGCAGGTTAAGGAACTTATTTCAAAAGGGTATGTAAGGAAAAGCATGAGTCCTTGTGCAGTTCTTGTCCTACTTGTATAAGGAAAGTTGAACAAAAGACATGCCAAGTGAATCAAATTCATTTAGACCTTTCCCTACATCATTAAGTATAAACAAGGTGATGATTCGAGGACGAATCCTTTCGAGGACGAATCCTTTCGAGGAAAAGGGGAATGATGAGAACCGTACAGATGATGGGTGGAAAGCTTCAATGGATGTAGGAGGTCCATTGCACATTTCAGAAAGCCCAATAACACGAGTTAGAGTTTCAAAGGATGCAAGAGGTCATTTGCACAATCTAAGAGGCCTAATAACACGGGCTAGAGCCAGAAAGATGAAAGAAGCACTAAATGGGTTGATTAAGGACATTCAGGCCAATCAAGCTTCAAATGGTGCGAATTCAAGCTTGGAAGAGTGTCCAGGCCTTATTAATATCATTAGAGTACTAAAAGTGTTAGGACTAAGTAATAGTAGTCACTGCAAATTAGGAGTTTATTTTTTGTATAAGAATTTGTCCTTAAATAGGAATTCCTCTTAAATAAGGAATTGTCCTAAGTAGGAATTTATGCCCTTTAGGCTTGCAATTGTAGCCTATAAATAGACACCCCTTGTATATAAAAAATCAAATCAGACAACTTTGAGTGAAATAGAAAGCAAGGGTTTTCCTCCCTTGGTTCTTTTAAGAACTAAAGAACTTATCAAGAGGTACTTCTTCTTGTGGTGTTCAAATCGACTTACCACTCTCAATTCTTTTCTTTTCTGGAGTATGGCGTCCATATCCTTTTTGAATACCTTAGGTTCGTGTTCCTTTGAATATTGGGTCTAGGGTTTCTGTTATTAAACTCTGATTTAGCTTTCCTAGTTGTTTTTTGATTCCTTGTGTGTGTTGGGTCCCTAAGCCACATCTTTTTAGGGTTTTTTGCATCAAGACCACTCATCACTCTTACTGATTGAATGGTCCAAAGAAGTGTTCCAATCACAATGATGTAGGTGGTTTTCCATTGGTAACATTGTGAGAAGTCCACTAAACCTTATCATATAGCTAAGGGAACAAGTTTAGTAAATCAATTGAAGAAAGAAGATCTCGTTAAGCTTGACTCTAGTTTAACTCTGTGAATTGACTTGAGAGGTGTAGGATAAGTTGGAGTTGGTCCCTCAGTGAAAATGAAATACCATTGCTTATAACCTTATGTTACTTATTTTATTAATTAGAGGCAGATATTGCCCTTTTTTTTGGGACAAAGGCCATTTTGTGGGTTGATTCGAGTGGAAGACATTGTTATGTGAGAAGTTTGGTTAAGGCGACACATTTGTTAAAAGATAACATGAAGGAAGCCAACTATTAGACAATTTGATTAGTCTTTCACCCTTATAGCCCAAGTTAAGCGAATAATTTGCACATCAATAACATTACTGACCTCCATTAAAGTTTCCCCTAACTTCATTACTAACCTTTTTAGCAAGCTGTCGTAGCAATATTAACGAGTTGCCACAAAGATGGCAATAGTGTGGTGGCTTGCTATGGAACATTATTGCTAGCCTCCTTAGCAAGTTACCTTAGCTATAACAATAAGCTAGTGGTGTACTATAGAGTAGCTCTACTAACCTCCCCAGCAAGCTACGATAACAATGGTAGTAGGCTGGTGGTGTGCTATGAAATAGTGTTGCTAACCTCCTTAGCGGGTTGCTGTAACGATGGCAGTATGCTTGTGGCATGCTATGGAGTAGTGTTGTTAACCTCTTTATTAGGTGCACATAAAAATAACAGTAAGCTAGAAGCATGCTATGGAGCCACACCGCTAACCTCCCTATCAGGCTAGCAGTGTGTTATTGTGTAACACCACTAGCCTCCTTAAAGAGCTATTGTAACAATGGTAGTAAGCTATAGGCATGCTACAAACTAATGCTGTTAACCTCCCCAACTGACTATCACATTTCATAAATGGATTTGCATTGATCCATTTTGAGTGCTTGTTTTATAATTTTTTATCTTCATGTTGGTGGCATAAAAGTGGTTATAGATTATAAGGAGTTTGTCAAAATCATTGGAGAATGATTGCCTTCTACTTTGATGTAGAATGACAAGGACGAGCTACATAAACAAAGTTAGTCTTGTTTTGATGATTAAAACCAATGAATCATTTAAAAAAAAATTCTTGAACAATTTTACTAAAGAAATTAGTTTTATTGACATTCCTCAATGAATTTAAAAGGTCTAAGTCTTATAATGTATTTGTTGACTTCTTAAGTCAAATAGTTAAATAGTAATGGTATCACAGTTCAATATAATCAATGGTAAACCATATAACATGTTTGAATTGTACCATAGATTTTCAAGTCAATAAAAGTTTAAATCTTATACATGCATAAGAAATGCAATTCAAATGATATTAGGATACTTGATGGGCACTACAAGCTACTTTTTATGTCACTAAGAGTAATACATAAAGAGAAACTATACTTAATGTGTTGTTAAGTTATTATTGAGAATAAAAATTTGATTAAATGTAAACTAGTATATGAGTTTGCTTACTTACTTAATGATGAGATCCATTACATGAAAGCAAAAAGCATAAATGTATAACCATATGTAAATGCAAGCAAAGTTGGTTGCATCTATTTTAATTGCAATAAGTGATAATGTTTGCTTGAAAAGATCTTTAAAATGTTAGAAATTGTCATAGACTCTAAATATATTTATATGAAAACTTAGTAAATTGGTAACTACTCAAAAGATCTTAGGTAAGACATTAAGCCTAATTATATTGACTTGAAATATAACTTAATGAGAAACACAATAGCATAGATCAAAATTCTCTTGTTAGGTCTTTAAAATTTGAGTAAAGACTTATGTATTTGCATAAAATGTGTTGAAGCTAATATAGAATTGCAACAACAATTAAATATGTAAGTGACATATATATAAGTATTCAAATATGTTGCTAAAATGGTATATCACATAAGTTGTGATTGTCCTACTTACATAGGTAATTGGCTTAATCGCTTAGAGAGCAAGTAAAGATGAGACTATTTGAGTGAAGGAATGATTTAGGGAAATTGAGCTCAAAAGTTTTGGTCACCTTGAAAGAGTCAAGATGAGGCCTCAGAGATCAAAACAAAAAGTAAGGCCAATATAGATTGCCCATTATCTATATAACCTATGAAAAGTTAGATGCGAGATCTTAGTTTAGTGCTTTAAGGTGCGGGTACTTAGAGAACTCAGGTTAGATTCTTTAAAATAATTAGACCAAGATTTGTATTGCAATCTATCAAGAAATAAAGTAAAAATGACATACTCTCTAATTAAGAGAAAACTCATCATAGCTCATTATTCATACCATGTGTGCTAATTAAATGACCAATAATGGAAGTAGAAGAATTCTTCCCTGCTTTTTCATTGTGTGAGTCCCTTAAGGTAATATCAGAGCCTTTTTATATGCCCTATGTTACTTCTAACTATATTTTAAGGTGTCAATTAATGATTGTTACTTTAACATGTCACTTACAATTATGAAAGATTTGACATTTCAATGATGTCTTAGAAAGCAATTAGATTGACTTTAATAGCTATATAAGTATGAGAGGAAGAATATTGGTGTTGGACTTCTATTATATGTATTCATTTACTGGCCAATTATGTTATCTAAGTGAGAACTAATATAACTATGGATACATGACAAGAAAAACTGTTAAGTTCAGCCTTAAAGGGATAAGGTAAATTGTGATCGATGTGACAAAATAAATTCAGGACACTGAGAGACATAGTTGTGACTGTTATTTTCCTTAAGGGTTATAGGCATTATGTTGTTCCTATTAGGCACATAGTTTAAGCTCTTACATGCCAGTATGCTCACAAGTCGTATGACTCATTTATCAAGTATGAAAACATATTTGAGAAAATCAAGTATATACAAAGTCAAATAATGGAAAACTGTCATGTGCAAGTAAAAGATGTTGATTTATGGGTATAAGTATTTGATCATGACAAGTTGGTTGGTTTAACTTAACCCGATAAATATAATATATATGGGCAATTGAATAGGCAATCAATTATAGAAAAGGAGTAGTTAAAAGGCTCTTTACTACAACTATATAAATTGTCCTCCTATCATTCCTTTTACTAACTAACAAAAGAAAAGCAAAAAGAGATAAAAGGTTTTTTCAAACATTCTATAATTGTTCTTACATCTAAAGGTACTTAAACTAAGGAAAATAAGTGATTTCTATTGTGATCTCACCCTAACCATGCATTTGTGTGTGATACTGAAGGGCTAGTGGTTTAACTCTTAGATGCTAGACCGAGGAACAATTTGTAGTTTAACAATAAAATTTCATATTCCAATAAATTAAAAAAGAAAACTTAAATTTTTTCGTTTAAAGTCTTATGTTCAACTTTTTTAATAAACACTAATAAAATTAACAATACGCAACAAAATAAGTGAGAATTAAGGTATTAGATGTTATCCCATAATTGATTACCCAAAAGATGAATAACCTATTTATGTTGAAATTACAATGAAAGATTATGCGAGTAGCTTTCAAAATGAGGCTTGTCAAGGCCTTAGGTTTGAATGAATTCCTTGGACTCTTCTTTCAATGTCACTGAGATATCATGGGACCAAAAGTGATCCACAAGGTACACAATTCTCTCAATCGGAGTCTTACTTAAAAAGCTAGACAAGACTTAATTGCCCATATTCCTAAAATCAAGAATTTAGAAGTAATGAGTAATTATTGCCTAATCAACCTTTGTAACTTTACTTATAAATTTATCTCTAAAGTATTGGTTAACAAACTTAAACCATGGCTTTTACAGATTGCCTCTCTTCGTTAGAATACTTTTGTCTTAGAATGCACTACAAAAAAAAAAAAACTTTAGCAACCAAAAAATTCATCATAAAAAAGCTATCTTTTTGTAAAAAATACCTTTAGTGACCTTTAAATTTCGTTGTCAAGTTGGTTGCAAATATACAATCGTGACTTGCATGCACAAGTAATTTAAAAGGTAGTCCTATATAGTCAAAACCTTTTGCAACCACACAACTAGTCACTAAAGGGCAAATGCATTTTGCAACTAATGATTTCATAAATTGTCACAAAAAACATCTAATGATTTTTGTGACAAAACACATTTTGCAACCACCAATCTTACAATAGTTGCTAAATGTTTCTCACAATAATTGCCAAATATTTCACTATTTGTGACCATAAATTGAAACACAATCACAAATAATAGTATCTTTTGGCAACTAACAAAGTGAACTAATCACCAAAAGTTTTCCAATTTGAAACCAGTATAGAGAAATAGTTGGTAGAATTATTATGAATTTGCATTTAACATATTGAAATTGTTGCAAAAAAATGTTATTTAGTTATGTCTATGAACATAAAAATAAGTGCGAAAAGTCATCATTATTTGCAACTAAAGGTTAAAATGGTCACAAAAAGTGATATCTATTTATGTTTAAAATCATGAAATAGTCATTGTAATTGTTCTCTTATGCCATAAATATTAAGATTCATATAAAAGTCTACTTTAAAAAAAAATCATAATGAGATGGAACAATAAACATTATGCTAATGACAAATATTATCAATACATATTATCTTATAGTGTTAAAACCAAACAAATTAATAATATATCAATATTAAAATCATCCTTGACCCATAAAAGTATTAAAATGGTAGTTCATTTAGGACATATATTCATCGATATAAATTTTGTATAATTAGTATTCTATAACCTTTAGAAAGATATCAAGAGATGCTTTCTTACTCACTGTTAAAGGAAACAAAACAACATAGAGTTTTTTACCATAAAACCTCTATGAACCACATTATATGAAGTAAACCACAGTATGTAAACTGAAGAAACAAAATATAAGTATATAATTGAGTATACATCCTATTCATAAACTCAATAATAGCAAATATAAAAATAAATGTAGAAATCAAGTATCATAAATTGTCATTAGAGCATAAAAGTTCAATAACAACATAATTTGTTGCTAAAGCTACTGAAGCATTCCAAGAGTAGTTAGTGTAGTTGCATTGCCTCAACAAGCTACTACATTTCAATTATAGGATACAAAAAGGTATATGTATACAATTGCATCCCTATAAGCATTTTCCTAACTAAAGAATTTTAGCAAATACTAATAAAAATGCAAACTTCTCTTATCCCTAATCCTAGCTATTTTGTCCATTAACAAAAACAACCTCCTTAACAATCATAAACTCCAAAGAGTTCCTAGATACATTATATATATATATATATATATATATATATATATATATATGAATAACTACCCTTTTGGTTTTGGATAAGGAACATATTATACTAAACTTATTGGTAATTCTAATATGAAAAAATTTAGGAATAACTTGTTTTGATATTGAAGAAAACAAGAAAGGTTTTGTGTTTTGCGAGAAGGAAGGAAGAATATAAGAGAGAGAGAGAGAGAGAGAGAGAGAGATGGTTTCAAAATTAGAGAGTCTCCAACAGATTTCCAAAAGGATACCTTATAAATGCTTTTGATCTTCCTTTTATAGTTGAGGAGTCAGAGGTTGATGTAGACAAATGGAATCTCCTTTTCCAAAAGTGGTCTTGTCTTTTTGTAAAGCTAGTAACTTCTTTTTGTGAATTAACTTTTGTTTTTTCAAAATCTACTTTTTCTTTTTGAAAAATGCTTCACCTTTTTATAAAGCTAGTAGTCACAAGCAATTTGTCTTTATAGGTATTCAGCTAAATCAAATAGAAAATTAGATTTAACAAACTACCATCCAAAAAACTACTACAAAACTAAAAACAACAAAAATCAAGCATCTTGTTCAAACCCTTTCAACCCTTTAATTAGAAAGCCATCAAAAACCTATTGATCCCTTTATTTAAGAGATCAAAGTAAAACTAGCCACCTTAGAACCATCTTAATCTTTATACAAAAAGCAAGTCAACACATTGGGAAACAAATTCCAAATAAATTCCTCTAAATTTGATAGTCCTTCCTCTTTTTCAAACAAATCTCTAGAATTACTTTTACAAATATCTAAACTTTAGATCAACCATAATTCATGGCCAAAACCCATATTTAAATTCAAAATTTGACCTTGAAAACAAACCAAACACATTGAACTAGTACAAGTTCAATGTCTTTTCCATTTATGAATGAAATATTGATGGTGTGTTAGAATACAACATCCTTAGTTTTCTATAACAAATGACTAACACCACAAACAAAAATGTTGTTAAACTCCTTATAATAGGACTTTTAAGACAACTCAAAGGATGGTAAGATTACCATCTCATTAAAGATCAACAAGATCAAATCCTTAGAGTCATTCAAACCATAAAAGATGGTGTATCCATCCTTAATAGTTCAGGTAACTCTATCGAAGATGTTGTAGTTTGACTTATCCTTACAATTCCCTACATTTTATAGGAGATCTTTCTCACCTTAGGGACAAAAACTCTAAGTTACTTACAAACTTTAGCTATAAAAACTTAGTGAATTTCAAAACTACAAAAATACTTTCCTTACTAGAGTTATGCTTAGAGAAGACTTAAACCAACCTTTTTGGAAAGAAAAATTTATGCAGGACTTATAACCCTTTTAGGAGGAAAAGTCTGTCAAACCATTAAAACTACCTATAGAAACCTAATTCCATACGATCGACTGCTTATGGTGAATTGCTTAGCTTTACCTAACAAGAAGGATTTAAGATCTACCAAGATCTTAAATTCCAAAAACATCTCAAATGGGAAATGAAACAATCCCAATTTGAAGTTGAAACTTTTTTCTAGCAATTTAACTTAGGAATTCCAAAACCTTTTGAATTTAGTAAGAAGAAGTATAAGAAACTTTATACAAAACTTTATCATACTTATAAAAAATCCCAAAAACAAACAAATAAGCAAACCTATTATTCCAAATCCAGGAAAGCAAAAGCTTCCAAGTCTAAATCAAAATTAAAACCTTCCATTTCCAAGCCTTTTTACAAAGACCTTACCTATTTCAAGTGTTAAAAGAAAGGACACACATCCAAATACTGTAAGCTCAACAAAAGAAATCCAAGAACTACACTTAGAACTAGAAACCATTTCCAAACTAGAAGTTATACTCCAAACATTTCCAATTCTGATTTTGACCCTTCACTCAACAAAAGAAATCCAAGAACTACACTTAGAACTAGAAACCATTTCCAAACTAGAAGTTATACTCCAAACATTTCCAATTCTGATTTTGACCCTTCATATGATTACTCATATGAAGAACCTCTTCAAATCAATGAACTTTAAACCCCTACCTCTTTAGAATTCAAATCAAGATTCAAAGAAATAAACACTTTTACAAAAAACCAATGAACTTAGTAGAGTTTATCAAATACATCGTAAATCCCAAACTCCAAAAAGAATACGTAGAAAACCTTCCAAAAGTATGAAGCAAAATCCTCAAATACCTCTCATTAACTTCTAAACCACCTTATGACCTTACTACCATTCTAACTAAGAACAATTCAAGAAAATCAACATTAACCATACAAGAACTCCAAATAGAAACCAAGACCATCAAAATGGAGCTTAAAGAACTCAACCAAAACAAGCAAAAAGATAATTATACCCTCCAACTCCTTTTAAAACACTTAGAAGAAACTCCAAAAAGTGATCTTGAACTAAATCAAGAAACTTAAAATCTTTAAAACCTTGAAAAAGTTCCAAATGATTTTCCTTTTACTCTAAAACAAGTTACTTCCAAAAAATATGTCATCAAAATCATTTTGGTATTTTCAAATAATTTTAAATTAGATTTAATAGTCTTTTTTGACATAAGTATAAATTTAAACTGTATAAAATAAGGAATTGTTCCAAACTGTTTTTAAGAAAAAACCAATGAAAAACTTTATGCAACAAACAATTCCAAAATGATCATTAGAAACAAAGCCATTACTTTTATCCAAAATCAACATTTTCAGATTTGAACTTTTTTTGTTCTTGTTGAAATTATACATCATGTGGAGATCCTTAGAACACCATTCATAAACCATATCACTCTTTATACTATCAATTATGATGGTATTACCATAAAAAAATCTCAAAAACTTTATTTTCCTTTTCTTGAAGCTTTAAAGACTAATCTCATCAAAACTCATTCCATTTATGAAACCAAAATCCATATTATTATTCAAGCAAAAGAACAAGATCTTCTTTATTTACAAAAAGATCTTTCTCTTTAGAGAATTTAAAACCAGTTATAAGACCCTACCATTTTAAAAAAAAATTTCTACTTTCAAGGAAATCCTTCAAATGAACTTTGTTCTGATCTTCCAAATGCTTTTTGAAATAGGAAACAACACATAGTTAGTTTACCTTATGAACTAGACTTCAATGAAAAACAAATTCCTACAAAACTTGACCTATTCAAATGAATGTAGAGTTAAAACATTACTACAGAAAAGAAATTTAGGATTTAGAATTCAAAACACTAATTTCCAGATCCATATCACCTTGGTCATATGCTACTTTCTATGTCAACAAGTTGGCTGAACTGGAAAGGGGTACCCCTAGGTTAATTATCGATTATAAACCTCTTAACAAAGCACTTGAGTGGATTAGGTATCCTATTCCCAACAAAAAAGATTTATTGCAAAAACTTCATTTTGCCTACATTTTCTCTAAATTCAACATGAAATTTGGATTCTGGTAAATTCAGATTGATCCAAAATATAGGTACAAGACTACCTTCACCATTCTATTTGGACAGTATAAATAGAATGTGATGCCATTTGATTTGAAAAATGCACCTTTAGAATTTTAAAGAATTATAACTGACATTTTTAAACCATAATTAAAATTTTATCTTATTTATATTGAAGTTATTTTAATCTTTCCAAATTATGTTGAACAACATTTTAAACATTTACAAACATTTTTCTATGCTGTAAGAACAATTGACTTGTGATATCTTCTTCTAAGATATCTCTATTTCAAATTAAAGTGAGATTCCTTGGACATTATATTTCTTAGGGAACTATTACTCCCATTGAAAGAGCCCTTTCTTTTGCAAACAAATTCCTTGACAAAATCACTACAAAATCCCAGCTCCAAAGATTTTTAGGAAGTCTTAATTATATTCTAAATTTCATTCCAAACATAAACCTCATTGCAAAACCTCTTTATGATCGTTTTAAGAAAAATCTTCTTGGACTCCTCAGTATACTACTTTTGTCCAACAAATCGAAATCATGGTCAAAGAAATCCCTTGCATTCATCTTCGTAACCCTTCACTTCCAAAAATAGTCAAAATTGATGCCTCTAAACTTGGATATGGAGGTATTCTTAAGCAAGTCAGAAGGGAAAAGGGACGAATCATATAATTTGCATCTATGCATTGGAATGACTGTCAATGTAATTATTCCACCATAAAAAAAGGGACTTTATCCATTTTCATGTGCATTACAAAATTTCAAAGTAATATACTTAACCAACAATTTCTTTAACACATTGACTATAAGTCTACAAAAAAAGTTTTACAAAAAAATGTTCAAAACATTGCATCAAAGTAGATTTTTGCATAGTGGCAAACTACTTTTCTGCATTTGATTTTCAAATTAAGTACATAAAAGGAGACATAAACTTTATTCCTAATTTCCTAACTTAAGAACCTAGCACAATACTACCAGTAAGAAGCTAGATAGAACAACTAGCCAATCCTCAAAGTGAAACTTCAAAACAAGCTAAAAATCCAAAAATTCAATCCTCAATAACCTAAAAAAAAAAGAATTACAAATTCAAAAAATGGATGGAAACCATCCACAAAACCCCATAAGTTCTTCAAATATTATCTCTTTTAGAAGACCTCTATAGAAAGGATACAGATAAAATATTACCCTCTACCTCTACAAAAAGATTTCAAAACCTTCTTCAAAATATTTTAACAAAAATTATTTTCAAAATATATTTGTCATAGAACAAAGATTCTATGATAAAAATTCCTTTATCACTATCCAAAAGATTTTTCCCTTAGAATGGCATTTCAAACCTCAAGACCTCTTCAAACCCCAAAACTACTACATGGTCATACTTGAAGTAATAGAGTCAACCAGATTCAAACACAAATTCATCTGGATAAAACCCACAATGACCTTACTTACTCAACCTACCACATTTTTACAAATTATCCCTCTTCATGAATAGGGAACAAACCTTTAATAACACAGAACCTTTCTTGTTTCCTTCAAAACCAAAACAAATTATTCTTATACCTTTCCATAATGGGATTACCAATAAGCTTGGTATAATACATTCCTTATCCAAAACAAAAAGGGTAGTCATTTATGGTTATTTTATTTTGATACTAAAATAAACACTACAAGAATTCTTGACTAGTTTAAATAACGGTGGAACTATTTTTATTCTACTCCAAATATCTTGTTCTAGAAATTCACGAAAGTTATGACCTATTCAAAACTAAATATGAACCATTTCTCAATGAGAAAAGGTTTTCACCATTATTCCTTTTCTTTACAAAATTCTTCTTCCTATTTGTTTTAACTTGGTATCTTAATTATCAAACCTAGGATGAAACTGTTATTCTCATTAGAAAATTTAAAATTAAATGATGGGACTCATTCAAAATTCTTATAAAACTATTAAAACCCAGTATAAAAACATGGTTAGATAATATAAATTGGCCTATATTGGTCCAACCGTTACAAACTAAGGCCCCAAATACCACATTCTTCGCTAAAAAATCTCATGCAACAACCCTTTTAGTTGTGGCATAAACTGAAGAAGAAGATTTTGCAATAATGTAACAGTTATTGTAGTCCAAGAATTCTTCAGAACAAGACTTGCCCATTCAGAAAATAGTGGATTCTTGTCCTTACAAAGCCTACAAAGCAATGAAGATGATTGTTATAGTATATTTCCAAAAATAAAACATGCCAAAAATAATCAAAAGTGATGTTAATAGTTTCCAAGACAACTTATGACTACTAGCTCCACAAAACCACAAAACTACAAAATAACTTACAGTGCAAAAGAGAGACAAATTGCTTGTGATTGTCAATTTTACAAATAGGCGAAGCATCTTTTAAGAAGCAAAAGTAGTGTTTGAAAAAACAAAAGTTACTTCACAAAAAGAAGATGCTAGCTTTAAAAAAAGACAAAATCGCTTTTAGAAAAAGGTTTTGTAAAAAGAGATTTTGTTTATCTGCATTAGCTTTTAGCTCCTTATCTATAAAAGGAAGCTTATAAGCATTTGTAAGGCATCCTTTTGAAAATTAGTTTGAGACTTTCATTTCCCAATTTTACAATCTCCCTTTCTTGTATTCTGCCTCACTTCCCCTTCCCTTCTGCCCTATAAAGATCTCCTTTTATGTGCTTAAAGTTTTCAAGTGTTATGTCAATGCATATCCTAAAGTGGTTTCTTTTGCAGACAAATTCCTTGACAAAATCTAGGAAACTACAAATTCCTTAACAATACCTAAGTCCTGCCATTGAATTTTAAATTTTTTGATGAGGACAAAAGTTTCATCTTGAGTTTGATAATCAAGATACTGGTTAAAACCCATGGAAGGAAGAATTTTGTAGAGAAAAGGTATAATGGTGAAAACCTTTTCTCATTAGGAGATGGTTCATATTTGGTTTTGAAAAAAGTCATAACTTTTTCGAATTTCTAGAACAAGGATATCTGGAGTAAAATTAAAATAGTTCCATCATTGGTTAAACTAGTTAGGAATTCTTGTAATGTTTATTTTAGTATCAAAATAGAATAACCATGAATGACTACCCTTTTGGTTTTGGATGAGAAACGTATTATACAGGCTTTTTGGTAATCGTAGTATGAAAAAGTTTGGGAATAACTTGTTCTAATTGTGAAGGAAATAAGGTAAGTTCTATCTTTTGAAAGTTTTGTTCCTTATTTATAAGGAGGGATAATTTGTAAAATGTGGTAGGTTGAGTAAGTAGGGTCATTATGGGTTTTATCCAGATAAAAGTGTTTGAATCTGACTAACTCTATTACTTCAAGTATGGCCATGTAATATTTTTGGGGTTTGAAATACCATCCTAGGAGAAAAATCTTTTGGATGGTGATAAAGGGATCTTTATTGTAAAATCCTTGTTTTATGACAAATATATTTTAAAAATAATTTTTGTTAATATATTTTAAAGGAAATTTTGAAATCTTTTTTGTAGAGGTTGAGGGTACTACTTTACCTATATCTTTTTTGTAGAGGTCTTCTAGAGGAGATAATATCTAAAGAACTTCTAGGGTTTGTGGATGGTTTTTATCCATTTTTGAATTTGTAATTCCTTTCTTGGGGTTTTTAAGGATTGAGTTTTTGGATTTTTAACTTGTTTGAAGGTTTAACCTTAAGGATTAGCCAGTTGTTCTATCTAGGTTCTTATTGGTAATACTGTGTTGGGTATTGGATTGGGTTTTAGGGTAAAAGCTAAGCTTTCCTCTAGGTTTTGAATTAGAGCTTTACCCTCATTCTTCGATTTCTCAGGCATTTTTTTAGTCTCTTTTGAAGAAATTTTCAAGTTAGGAAATTAGGAATAAAGTTTATGTCTTCTCTTATGTACTCAATTTGAAAATCAAATGTAGAAAGAATGGCTTGTTATCATACAAAAATCTACTTTGATACAATGTTTTGAACATCTTTTTGTAAAAGTTCTTTTATAGACTTACAATTAATGCGTAAAAGAAATTGTTGGTTAAGTAAATCACTTTGAAATTTTGTAATACACATGACAATAGATAAAATCTCTTTTTTACTGGTGGAATAATTATGTTGACAATCATTCCAATGTGTAAATGCAAATTGTATGATTTGTCCCTTTCCCTCTCTAATTTGTTTGAGAATACCTCTATATCTAAGTTTAGAGACAACAATTTCAACTATTTTTGGAAGTTAAGGGTCAAGAAGATGAATGCAAGGGATTGCTTTGACCATGGTTTTGATTTGTTGGACAAGAGTAGTATGCTGAGGAGTGCAAGGAGTAGGATTCCTAAGGTGACCATAAAGAGGTTTTGCAATGAAGTTTATGTTTGAAATGAAATCTAAAACATACTTGAGACTTCCTAAAAATCTCTAGAGATAAGATTTTTCAGTAATTTTGTTAAAGAATTTGTTTGTGAAAGAAAGGACTCTTTCACTGGAAGTAATAGTTTCATAAGAAATGTAATGTCTATGGAATATTACTTTGATTTGGAATATAACTATTTTAGATTGATATATCACAAGTTCATTGGTTCTTACAACATAGAAAAATGTTTGTAAATGTTTAAAATGTTGTTTAATAAAGTTTGAAAAAGATTAAAACATTGTTAATATAAACAAGACAAAATTTTTAATATGGTTGAAAAATGTCATTCATAATTCTTTGAAAATTTGAAGGTGCATTTTCAAACCAAATGACATCACATTCCATTCATACTGTCTAAATGGAACAATGAAGGCAGTCTTGTACATATCTTTTTGATCAATTTGAATTTGCTAGGATCAAGATTTCGTGTTGAATTTGGAGAAAATGTAGGCAAAATGAAGTTTTTGTAATAAATCCTTTTTGTTGGAAATAAGATACCTAATTCACTTAAGGGTTTTGTTGAGAGGTTTATAGTTGATGAATAACCTAGGGGTAGCTCTTTCAAGTTCAGCTGACTTGTTAACATAGAAAGAAGCACATGACTATGGTGATTTGGACTTGGAAATGAGTTTTTTGGATTCTAACTTTTGAATTTCCTTTTTACAATAATTTTCTAGTTCTGCATTCATTTGAATAGGTCAAATTTTTTGTAGGAATTTGTTTTTCGTTAAAGTCTAGTTCTTAGGGTAAATCAACTATGTGTTGTTCTCTATTCTAGAAAGTATTTGGAAGATTAAAATAAAGTTCATTTTGAAGGGTTTCCTTAAAAGCAAAAATTTTTTGTAACACGGTAGGGTCTTGTAACTAGTTTTGAATTCTTTGAAGAGAAAGATCTTTTTGTAGGCAGAAAAGATCTTATTCTTTTTCTTGAACAAGATTATGGATTTTGTTTTCATAAATGGAATGAGTTTTAATGAGATTCAAGTTCCTAGTTGTTAAAGCTTTAAGAAAATGAAAATGAAGTTTTTGAGATTTTGTTTTAAAGGTAATACTATCATAATTAACAGTATAAGGAGTGATAGGGTTTATAAATGGTGTTCTAAGGATCACCATATGATGGATAATTTCAACAAGAACAAAAGAAGTTCTAATTTAAAAATGTTAATTTTTGAAAAAAGTAATGGTTTTATTTGTAATCATTATTTTGGAATTATTTGCTATGGAAAGTTTTTCATTGGTTTTTTCTTAAAAATGGTTTCGAACAATTTTGTGCTTTATGTAGCTTAAATCTGCACCTATGTCAAACAAGACTATTGTATCCAATTTGAAATCATTTGAAAATACCAAAGTCATTTTGATGAAATATTTTATGGAAGTAACTCATTCTAGACCAAAAAGAAAATCATTTGAAACTTTTTCAAGGTTTTGTAGATTTTGAGTTTCTTGATCTAGTTCAAGATCACTTTTTAGGGTTTTTTTTTTCTAGGTGTTTAGAAAGAAGAAGTTGAAGGGTTTGGTTATCTTTTTATTGGTTTTATTTGAGCTCTTTTATGGTCTTAATTTTTATTTGGAATTTTTGTATGATAGGGGTTGATTTCTAGAATTTTTCTTGGTTGAAATTGTAGTAAGGTCATAGGGAGGTATAAAGGTTGATGGAGTAGTATTAAAAGGTTTTGTTTCTTGTGTTTGGGAGGTTTCAAGAAGGTTTTCTAGGTATTCTTTTTGAAGGATGGAATTTGTGATGTATTTAATAAGTTCTACAAGGGTTTATTGATCTTTTGTAAGAGTTTTTATTTCTTTGGATCCTAATTCAGATTTTAAAGAAGTAGAGGCTTAGAGTTCATTGGTTTGGAAAGGTCCTTCATCTAAGTAATCATAAAAAGAGTCAAAATTAGAACTAGAAATGTTTAGGAGTATTGCTTCTAATTTTGAAACAGTTTCTAGTCCTAAATGTAGTTCTTGGATTTCTTTTTATTGAGTTTGTAGTATTTGGATGTGTATCCTTTCTTTTGACACTTAAAGTAGGTAAGGTCTTTGTAAAAAGGCTTGAAAGTGGAAGGTTATGATTCTAATTTGGACTTGGAAGCTTTCACTTTCTTAGGTTTGGAGTAATAGGTTTGCTTTTGGATTTTTGGTGAGTATGGTAAGATTTATATAAGGTTTCTTATATTTCTTCTTACCAAGCTCAAAACATTTTGGAATTCCTAGGTTGAATTGCTAGCAAAAAGTTCCAACTTCAAAATGGGATTGTTTCATTTTCCATTTGAGATGTTTTTGGAATTTTAGATCTTAGCAGATCTTAAATCTTTCTTGTTGGGTAAAGATGATCAATTCACCATAAGTGAGTCGATCATATGGAATTGGGTTTCCATAGATAGTCTTGCAAGGAATATTTCTTCCTAAAAATGTTAGTTTGAGCCTTCTTTAAGTATAATTCTGGTAAGAAAAATATTTTCGTAGTTTTGGAATTCATTAAGTTTCTTATACCTAAATTTGTAAGTAACTCAGTGTTTCTATCTTTAAGATGAAAAGAATCTCCTCTAAAATGGAGGGAAATTATAAGGATAAGATAGGCTACAACATCTTTAGTAGGGTTACCTAAGCTATCTAGGATGGGTACATCGTTTTATATGGTTTGAATGACTTTAAGAATTTGATCTTGTTAATCTTTAGTGAGATGGTAATCCCACCATCCTTTAAGTTGTCCTGAGAATCCTACTATAAGGAGTTCAACAACAGTTTTGCCTGAGGTGTTGTTATGGGTTTTATAGACATTAGTTATCATAGTCATCTACTGTAGAAGACTAAGGATGTTGTATTCTGACATGCCATCAATATTTCATCCATAAATTGAAAAGGGATTGAATTTGTATTAGTTCAATGTGTTTGGTTTGTTTTCAAGGTCAAGATCCAAAGCTGTGAATCCAGATATGAGTTTTGGCCATAAGATATGGTTGATTTGAGGGTTTGAGACTTATAGTGGTAGTTGAGGAGTTTTGTTTAGAAGGGAAGAAGAATTATTAGAATCTTCAAATTCAGATTATTTTGTTTAGGAATTATTTCCCAAGGTGTTGACTTGCTTTTTTGTAGGAGAATATAAAGATGGCTCTAAGGCGTCTAGTTTTGCTTTGGTCTCTTGAATGAAGGGATCAACAAATTTTTAAGGTTTTCCAATTTAAAGGGTTAAAAAGGTTTGAAAACAGGATGCTTGATTTTTATGGTTTTTGGCTTTGCAACAGTTTTTTGGATGGTAGACTACTAAATTTGGTTTTTTACATGGTTAAATTGAGTACCTATAGTATAAAAATGAGCATTTGAGAAATTGTTTTGCTGATTGATCATTATGGAAGGTTTTTCTGAGAAGCCAATTTCCTAGGGAATTTTGTAAAATGTGTGATCAACAATATTTTATTGATGAGAAATTTTGGTTTGTATGAAAGGAGGGTGTTCCGACTCTATAACTTAGTCATCTAGAGTAGTTTATTCTGTGGACTTATTGCAAGAAGTCATAGGGTTTATAGTGTTTTTGAAAGAAGAATCTTTAAAATGAACAACACATTGATTTACCCTATGAACTAGACTTCAATGAAAAACAAATCCCCATAAAAGCTCGACCCATCAAATGAATGCAAAACTCAAAAGTTACTACAAAAAAGAAATTCAAGACCTACGACATTATGCCTTTAAACTCAAATATAAAGGTATTTTTAAACAAGTTAAAGAGGGAAAGGAACAAATCATATAATTTGTATTTGCACATTGGAATGATTTTCAACGCAATTATTCCACAATAAAAAAAAGGATTTTATCTATTGTCATGTGCATTATAAAATGGATGCCTTGCAATGCCTTCTGAGCTTTCTTTTATAGCTAAGAAGTGGTTGCATTGATTTACAAAATTCATTACACAATAATGATTTTTGCATTTGTATCAAAACACAAATTTCAATCCCAAAATGGATAAACCACTTTAGAGATGTGTAATGCAACTACACTTTAAAAATTTTAAGTTTTATTGATATAAAATGTTAGTTCAAAGAAGGAGGAGATTTATAGATGGAAGGGAGAGAGGAAGGTTACAAGAGAGGGAGAGATGGCTTGGGAATTAAGGAGTCTCTAACCGACTTCTAAATGGATGCCTTACAATGCCTTTAAAGCTTTCTTTTATAGCTGAGAATGCAGGGGCTGATGCAAATTGTATCGAAACACAAATTTCAATCCCAAAAAGGATAAACCACTTTACAGATGTGTAATGCAACTACACTTTAAAAAATTTAAGTTTTATTGATATAAAATGTTAGTACAGAGAAGGAGGAGATTTATAGATGGAAGGGAGAGAGGAAGGTTACAAGAGAGGGAGAGATGGCTTGGGAATTAGGGAGTCTTCAACCGACTTCTAAATGGATGCCTTACAATGCCTTTAAAGCTTTCTTTTATAGCTGAGAATGTAGGGGCTGATGCAAACACATGGAATCTCCTTTTCCAAAAGTGGTCTTGGACTTTTATAAAGGTGACATCTTTTTTTTGTGAAGTTGCTTTTACTTTTTCCAAAGCTAACTTTACTTTTCTGAAAGATACTTTTGCTTTTTGTAAATCTGGCAATTATGAGCATTTTGTCTTTTCTTTTCTATTGAAAGTTGTTTTGTCATTTTACGGATCTGGTAGTCACAAGCTTCCTTTCTTGAAAACTACTAAAGCTACTTTTGTAAAATTGGTGGTCTGGAATATATTCTTTTAAGGCCATCGAATGTTGTTTAGGAGTTTTATGGACATCATCCTTCCACGGTGTTCTCTAAGTTGGCTTATCCTTTATCACCAACTAGATTTTCTAGATCATCGATGTCTATTGGATCATCATGATCATTTGGCTCATTTAGATAATTTGGTAGGTCATCATTGAGGGGCTTTTCCTGACAATTTCTGTAATATTGCACCAATTGTACCAAGTATTGATGTTGAAAGACTAATTGAACTGTCTAGTATTTGGTTCTCTTTAAAGTTTCCCTCAGGATAGTTGGAACTCAATACAAGTTCTATCAAGTAAAGCCAATGATTAAAGGCATCAAGGGTGCAATGCCCTTGACTTATTCTTAAACTTTAAATAAGTAAGATGACACGACTACTCCATTGAGTCGTGCCAAGCAATTGAAAGCTCTAAGTAGGCCATTTTTGGTAAGCCACACTGGTGATGCAAGATGAATTGAAAGCCAAGTTATGGTGCCCAACTACACACTAACCCAGATCCCATAAAGGGTGTGGGTCGATTAAGACAACAGGATGGTGGTCATGGAAGTCAAAATCTGTTATGGAATGTGTAACAACTAACTTGCCAAATCAATTAGCCTTGAAAATAGGTAGCATTAAAGCGCATAACCCATACTTGATCGTTAGGGCAAGGGCTAAGCCTTGATGAGTAAGAGAGCACGGCCATTGCTGCAAAAACCTAGGCGCAAGCTTAAAAGGAGTGGCCATTGGTACAAATCTTGGTGGGAAGCTCCAAAGACTAGGAACTTAAATCTCATCAAAGCTCATTCCATTTATAAAAACATAATCCATACTCTTGTTCAAGTAAAAAAAGAAGATCTTCTCTATTTATTAAAAGATCTTTCTCTTCGGAAAATTCAAAACTAGTTACAAGACCCTACCATTTTACAAATAATTTATGCTTTCAAATAAACTCTCTAAAATGAACTTCGTTTTGATCTTCCAAATGCTTTATGAAATAGAAAACAACACATAATTGATTTACCTTACGAACCAAACTTCAATAAAAAAAACAAATTCTTACAAAAACTTGACTTATTCAAATGAATGCAGAACTAAAAAGTTACTATAGAAAAGAAATTCAAGATTTAGAATTAAGAAAACTTATTTCCAAATCCATATCACTTTGGTCATGTGCTACTTTTTGTGTTAACAAGCCAATTGAACTCGAAAGAGTTACCCCCAGATTAGTCATCAACTACAAACCTTTCAACAAAGCCTTCAAGTGGATTATATATCTTATTCCCAACAAAAAGGATTTATTTCTAAGACTTCATTATGCCTATATTTTCTTTAAATTCAATATGAAATCTTGATTCTAACAAATTCAAATTGATCTAAAAGATAGATACAAAACTACCTTCATTGTTCCATTTAGACAGTATAAATGAAATGTGATGCCATTTAATTTGAAAAATGCACTTTCAAAATTTCAAAAAATTATGAATGACATTTTTTAACCATAATCAAAATTTTTTCTTATTTATATTGACAATGTATTAATCTTTTCAAATTCTATTGAATAACATTTTAAACATTTACAAAAATTTTTCTATCGTGTAAGAACCAATCAACTTGTGATATCTTAGCCTAAGATATCTATATTTTAAATTAGAGTGATATTCCTTAGACATTATATTTTTCAAGGAACTATTACTCTCATTAAAGAAACCTTGTTTTCGTAAATAAATTGTCTGACAAAATCATTGAAAAATCTCAATTCCAAAGATTTTTAAGAAGTCTCAATTATGTTTTGGATTTCATTCCAAACATAAATCTCATTGCAAAACCTCTTTATGATTACCTTAAGAAAAATCCTACTCTTTAAACTCCTTAATATACTACTCTTGTCTAACAAATCAAAACCAGGGTCAAAGAAATCCTTTTTATTCATCTTCCTAACCCTTTACTTCTAAAAATAGTAAAAACGGATGCCTCTGAACTTAGATATGGAGGTATTCTCAAACAAGTTAAAGAGAAAAAAGAACAAATCATACAATTTGCATTTGTACATTGGAATGATTGTCAATGATAGCTTTATAGGCTTATGTACCAAAGTATATTTTACACCACAATGATTATCAACTCAAAAGTATGTTTTACACACAATGCAAAAAATAAATCAATAAAATGCAGAATGTACCTTATATTCCAATGTAATGGAAACAATGTGAGTTTGACTCTAATACCACTTTAGGGCCATAGCATGAAAAACCAAAGTTTTATTGATATAAAACTTTATGTACAAAGGAAGAGGAGATTTACAAGAAGGGGAAGGGAAGAAGAATACAAGAGAGGGAGAGATGGTTTCGGAATTAGAGAGTCTCCAATGGATTTCCAAAAGGATGCCTCGTAAATGCTTCTATGCTTCTTTTTATAACTGACGAGCTAGAGGCTGATACAAACAAATGGAATTGCCTTTTCCAAAAGTGATTTTGTCTTTTTGCAAAGCTAGCATCTTCTTTTTGTGAAGTAACTTTCATTTTTACAAAAGCTACTTTTGCTTTTTGAAAGATGCTTCGCCTTTTGTAAAGCTAGTAGTCACGAGCAATTTGTCTCTCTTTTTCACTGAAAGTTGTTTTGTCATTTTGTGGAACTGGCAACCACGAACTTTGTCTTGGAAATTATCAACTTCACTTTTGACTATTTTTGGCATGTTTTACTTTTAGAAATATATCATAACAGTCAGCTTCATTGCTTTGTAAGCTTTATAAGAACTAAGATCAATTATTTTCTAAATGGCTTAAGTCCTATTCTGAAAAATTCTTGGATAGCATTTTAAAACTTTATTGAACAACATTTTAAATATTTACAAACATTTTTCTTTACTATAAGAACCAATGGACTTGTGATATCTTAGTCTGAGATATCTACATTTCAAATCAGAGTGATATTCTTTAGACATTACATTTCTCAAGAAACCATAACTCCTATTGAAAGAGGTCATTCTTTTATAGACAAAATCACTGAAAAATCTTAGCTCTAGAGATTTTTAGGAAGTCTCAATTATATTATAGATTTCATTCCAAACATAAACCTCATTGTAAAACCTCTTCGTGCTCATTTTAAGAAAAATCTTACTTTTTGAACTTTTTAGCATATTAAAAAGCAAAAGTAGCTTTTTAAAAAACAAAGCTTACTTCACAAAAAGAAGATATTAGCTTTACAAAAGGACAAAACCACATTTAGAAAAAGAGATTCCATTGTCTACATTAGCCTCTAGCCCCTCAATTATAAAAGAAAGCTTAGAAGCATTTGCAAGGCATCCTTTTGGAAATCTATTAGAGACTCTATAATTTCCAAGCCATCTCTCCCTCTCTTATAAACTTTTATAAATCTCCTCCTCCTTTATACTTATGTTTCAATATAAATTCAAAAATCATTGTTTTCTAATGAATTTTGTAAATCAATGCAACCAGAATGGAGCCTTCCAACATATTGTAATTATGGATTTTAATTTGTAAGACCATACTTTGTAAAATATTTTTATCAAACAAAGACACAATAAGGTTTGGATAACAATTGAAAGAAATTGGTCCAAAATAAAGATTAGAATCTATTGAAGAAAGAAGGAAATCTTGGAAATTGGTAAATTTAGTATCCTTAAGGATTGCTATAATTGAAGTATTTAGACCTTTTTTTGTAAGTGGTTTGATATCTACTTGTATTAAACCAATATGAATGTATTTGTAATGCCTTTTGTTGTGATTTTGTAAAGAATTTTGAGAAATAAGATGAAAAGTTTTAAAAGGTTTTGAAAGCTTGGAAAAAGCAAAAGTAGCTTTACAAAAAGAAGATGTCACCTCTACAAAAGTCCAAAACCATTTTTGGAAAAGGAGATTCCATGTGTCTACATTAGCCCTTGACTTCTCAACTATAAAAGGAAGCTCAGAAGGCATTGTAAGACAATATCCCTTGCATTCATCTTCCTGACCTTTTACTTCCAAAAATAGTTGAAATTGATACCTCTAAACTTGGATATGGAGGTGTTCCCAAACAAGTTAGAGAGGGAAAGGAATAAACCATACAATATGCATATGCACATTGGAATGATTGTTGATTGTCAATGCAACTATTCCACCATCAAAAAAGAGATTTTATCCACTGTTATGCACATTACAAAATTTCAAAGTGATTTATTCAACCAACAATTTCTTTTACACATTAATTGTAAGTTTGCAAAAGAAATTTTACAAAGAGTTGTTCAAAATATTACATTAAAGTAGATTTTTGCACGATGACAAGTCGTTCTTTCTGTATTTGATTTTCAAATTGAGTACATAAAAGGAGATGAAAACTTTATTCTTAATTTTCTAACCTAAGAATTTCTTTAAAATAGACCAAAAAATGCCCATGAAATTAAAGAATAAGGGCAAAAATTTTATTCAAAACCTAAAGGAGAGCTTAGCCTCTTCCTTAAAACTCAGTCAAAACCCAACACAATACTACTAGTAAGAACTTGGATAGAACAACTGGCCAATCTTCAAGGTCATACCTCAAAAAAAGCTAAAAATCTAGAAATTCAATCCATAAAAGCCCTAGAAAAAGAATTAAAAATACAAAAATGGATGGAAACCATCCACAAAATCCCCAAAGTTCTTTAAATATTATCTTTTTTAAAAGACCTCTATAGAGAGGATATAGGTAAAGTAGTACCCTTTATTTCTACAAAAAAGATTTTGAAATCTTCTTCAAAATATTTTGACAAAAATTATTTTTAAAATATATTTGTTATAGAATAAGGATTTTATGATAAAAATCCCTTTATCACCATCTAAAAAATTTTTTTCCTAAGATGGTATTTCAAACCTCAAGACCTATTCAAACTCTAAAACTATTACATGGTCATACTTAAAGTAATAGAGTCAGTTAAATTTAAACATTTTCATCTAAGAAAAACTCATAATGACCCTACTTATTCAACCTGCCACATCCTACAAATCATCCCTCCTTATGAAATGGGGAACAAAACTTTCAAAACACAAAACTTTTTTTATTTCTTCAAAAGCAGAACAAGTTATTCCCAAACTTTTTCACACTGGGATTACTGATAAGTCTAGTATAATATGTTCCTCATCCAAAACCAAAAGGGTAACCATTCATGGTTATTCTATTTTAATACCAAAATAAAAACTACAAGAATTCCCAACTTATTCAAACAATGGTGGAACTATTTTGGTTTTACTCCAAATATCCTTGTTCCAAAAATCTGAGAAAGTTATGATATATATATTCAAAACCAAATATGAACCATCTCCCAATGAGAAACAATTTTCACCATTATTCCTTTTCTTTACAAAATTCTTCCTTCCATGGGTTTTAACCTAATATCTTGATTATCAAACCTAAGATGAAGCTCTTGTCTTTATCAAAAAATTTAAAATTAAATGGTTGGACTTATTCAAAATTCCTGAAAAACTATTAAAACCCAGCGTGAAAACTAATTCTTAAAAAGCTATTAAACCCCAACATAAAAACATGGTTTGATAATATAAATTAACCCATATTGGTCCAGAATGGTAAAACTATTTTAGTTCTACTTTACATATCCTTATTCAAGAAACCTGGGAAAGTTATGAACTATTCAAAACCAGATATAAACCATCTTCGAACAAGAAAAGGTTTTCACTATTATTCCTTTTCTCTAAAAAAATCCCTCCTCTTATAGGTTTTAACATGGTATCTTGATTATCAAACCCAAGATGAAACTTTTTTCGTTACTAAAGAATTGAAAATTAAATAGTAGGACTTACCCAAAATTCTTGAAAAACTACTAAAACCTAGTATAAAAACAAGGTTGAGTAATATAAATCAGTCTATATAGATCTAGACATTACAAAGTAAGGCCCTAAATACTACATTCTTGCCTCAAAAACTCATATAGCAACCTTTTTAGCTACGATTCAAATTGAAGAAGAATATTTTGCAATAATTCAATAGTTATTATAGCCCAAGACTACAAAGAATAGTCAAAATAGTGGATCCTTGTCCTTACAAAGACTACAAAGCAATAAAGATAAGTGTCATGGTATATTTCCAAAAATAAACAGGCAAAAATTAGTCAAAAGTGAAGTTGATAGTTTCTAGGACAAACCTTATGACTGCTAGCTCCATAAAAGGACAAAACAACTTTCGGTGGAAAAAAGAGACAAATTGCTCATGACTGCCTATTTTACAAAAAGGCAAAGCATCTTTAAAAAAGTAAAAGTAGCTTTTCCAAAAACAAAAGTCACTTCATAAAAAGAAGATGCTAGCTTTACAAAATGACAAAACCACCTTTGAAAAAGGAAATTCTGTTTATCTATATCAGCCTTTAGCTCCTCAACTATAAAAGGAAGTTTACAAGCATTTATAAGGCACACTTTTAGAAATCTAATAGACTCTTCAATTTCTAAATCATCTCTTCCTCTCTTGTAACCTTTCCCTCACCCTTCCCCTTTTTGTAAATCTCCTCCTCCTCTATACTTAAAGTTTTATATTAATAAAACTTTGGTTTTCCACACTATGCCCCTATAATGTACAAATCACTCATGACTGCTGGCTTTACAAAAAGGCAAAGCATCTTTCAAAAAGTAAAAGTAGCTTTTGAAAAAACAAAAGTTACTTAAAAAAACAAAAGAAGATGCTAGTTTTACAAAAAGACAAAACCATTTTTGTAAAAGGAGATTTTATTTATCTACATCAACTTTTGGCTCCTTAGCTATAAAAAAAGCTCAGAAGTATTTGCAAGTCATCCTTTTGGAAATCCATTGGAGACTCTCCAATTCCTAAACCATCTCTCCCTTTCTTATAGCCTTGCCCTCTCCTTTCCCCTTTTTATAAATCACCGTCTCCTTTCTACTTAAAGTTTTATATCAATAAAACTTTGATTTTCCACACTGCATCCCCAAAGTGGTATTAGAGCCATTCTTAATTGTTTTCATTACATTGAAACACAAGGTACATTCTGTATGCTTATTAATTCATATTTTTGCATTATAGTGTAAAACATACTTATACATTGTGGTGTAAAATATATTCTTACATTATTTTGTCAAGCATGTTATTCTTTTAAGTGTGTTATATGTAAAACTCTTTGGTCATTGTGTTGTTTGCTAAGATGTGTGTAAGTTGTTAGGACATTTGTGTGATCATATAGAGCTGATGGATTGTAGGAAGTCTATTGTGCCTAAACCTTAATTTTAGAGTCTGTGTGAAACCCCAATTCCTAAGTACGTGTAAAACTCTAGTTCACCAATTCTATGTAGAACTATTTCCTCTTCTAGTACCTTTACTTCAGATTGTTCTAAATCTTATAAAATAACCAACACTAAGGAGATTACTTTAAAAGATTTCAATAAAGGTATTCATAATTAGGAAATTCCAAAAGTCTAAAAGGATCAAATTTACAAAATTTTAAAATTTAATATTTTCAAAAATGATTTTACAATCAAAATAGAGAAAAGAGGTATTCAACTTTTAAAACCTTTTGAAATTATTTATCTTCTTTTTCAAAACTTTTTACAAAATCACAAAAATGCGCATTATAAATACACTCATATTGGTATGGCAGAAGTAGGTATCAAACTACTTACAAAAGAAGGTCTAAACACTTCAATTCTATTAGTCCATGGGGTACTAGATTTATAAATTTTCAAGATTCCTTTCTTTCTTCAATAGAGTTTAGTCTATGTTTTGGACTTGTTTCTTTCAACTGCTATCTAAACCTTATTGTGTCTTTGTCTCATAAAAATATTTTACCAAGTAGGGTTTTACAAATCAAAACCTATAATTACAATATGTTAGAAAGCTCCATTTTGGTTGCATTGATTTAAAAAATTCATTACAAAACAATGATTTCTACATTTGCATCAAAACACAAATTTTAATCCTAAAAAGGGGAAACCCTTCTCTTACAAATAGATCCATCCAATTGAAAGACATTACTCTTCCTAATGACTGGATTCTTAAAGGAGCAGTAAAACCTTAACCTCCAAAACAGCTTGAACCAAACATAGAAATTTCCAAAATAAACCAATTCTAAGACAAAAAAGTTGACCTTACCTTCAGTAGAAGATTTACAAGTTTTAGATCTACTAATAAGGATTCCATTTCTTCTACACTCTACATAGGACATGTTTCTAACCTCTTATCTACCATAAAACTGCCTGTAAAACTTCCAAGATTTTCAACCTCAAATATTCCAAGTACTTCTTTCCAAACCATAGGTTATCATATAAATATTTCTCATCCTATTTATACAAATTCTTAAGAAAAATCACCTCCTACCTTTCCAATACCTTTTGCCATCACAAAAAACATTCAAAATAAATTACATGTTTTAGAAAAATCATACTTAAATGATTTACAAAATGAATTTCAACTTGACAAAAAACTCTTGCATAATGATTTTTATATATCACATAATACTGCAAAAAGAAATTATTTCTTCAAATATTTTTTGGAGAAAAGATAAGAAATTTAAGAGAATTACTATAGTTTTCTCTCTTTTCACAAAAAACACATTATTTTTTAATTAGTTTTCAAATTATACTCCTCATATGGATTACATTTGACCATTCAAAAACTTTCATTTTAAAGACTCTTCTTCCAAAAACTCTAAAAACCCTATGACTCTTCACAGTAAGCTCACAAAATAGACTACTCCAAATGACCAATTCATAGGGTCTAAACACTCTCCTCTCAGACAAACCAAAATTACTCATCAATAGAATACTATTGATCTTACACCTTATAAAATTCTCTAAGAAACCAATTCCTTAGAAAAACCTTCCAAAATGATCATTCAATAAAACAATTTCTCAAATGCTCACCTCCATACCATAGTTACTTAGTTAAACCATATAGAAAACCATATTCAATAGTCTACTACACAAAAGACAGTTACAAAGCCAAAAGCCACTAAAATCAAACATCTTATTTTCAAACCTTCAAATTAAAAAGCCCTCAAAAACCTATTGATCCTTTTATTCAAGAAATCGAAGTAAAATTAGCTACCTTAGAACCATCTTTATCTTCTTTTACAAAAAAAAAACAAGTCAACACCTTGGAAAACAAATTCCAAACAAATTCCTCTGAATCTGAAAGTCCTTCCTCTTTTTCAAACAAATCTCCAAAATTACCTTTATAAATATCTGAACCTTAGATCAAACATATTTCATGGCCAAAACCCATATTTGGACTCACAGCCCCAAATCTTAACCTTGAAAGCAAACCAAACATATTAAATTAGTACAAGTTCAATACCTATTCCATTTATGAATGGAATATTAATGGCATGTTAAAATACAACATTTTTAGTCTTCTACAATAGATGACTATGGTAGCCAATGTCTACAAAACCTATAACAACACCCTAGGTAAAACTGTTGTTGAACTCCTTATAGTAGGATTTTCAGGACAACTCAAAGGATGGTAGGATTACCATCTCACTAAAGATCAATAAGATCAAATCTTTAGAGTCATTTAAACCACAAAAGATGATGTACCCATCATAGATAACTTAGGTAACCTTATCAAAGATGTTGTAACCTATCTTATCATTACAATTTCGCTCCATTTTATAAGAGATTCTTCTCACCTTATAAACAAAAATGCTAAGTCACTTACAAACCTTAGGTGTAATAAAATTAATGAATTTCAAAACTACAAAAATACTTTCCTTACTAGAGTTATACTTAGAGAAGACTCAAACCAACTTTTCTAGAAAGAAAAGTTCCTTATAGGACTTCTAACTCTTATAGGAGAAAAAGTCCAACAAACCATTAAAACTACTTAAGAAAACTTAATTCCATATGATCAACTTGCTTATGGTGAATTGATTAGCTTTACCCAACAAAAAGGATTCAAGATCTGCCAAAATCTTAAACTCTAAAAACATCTTAAATGGGAAATGAAATAATTCCATGTTGAAGTTGGAACTTTTTGCCAGCAATTCAACCTAGGAATTCCAAAACTTTCTGAGCCTAGTAAAAAGAAGTATGAGAAATATTATATGAAACCTTACCATACTTATAAAACATCCTAGAAACAAACAAACAAGCAAACCTATTATTCCAAACCCAAGAAAGCAAAAGCTTCTAAATCCAAATTGGAATCAAAACCTTCCACTTCTAAGCCTTTTTACAAAGACCTTACTTATTTCAAATGTTGAAAGAAAGGACACACATTCAAATATTGTAAACTCAATAAAAAAATCCAAGAACTACACCTATAATTAGAAACCATTTCCAAACTAGAAGCCATACTCCAAAATATTTCTAGTTATGATTCTAACCTTTCATATGATTACTTAGATGAAGAACTTTTTCAAATTGATAAACTCGAAATCTCTACTTTTTCAGAATCCAAACTAGGATCCAAAGATGTAAACATTCTTACAAAAAACCAACAAACCCTAGTAGAGTTTATCAACTATATCACAATTCCTAACCTTTAAAAAGAATACTTAAAAAACATTTGAAGACCTTCCAAAAGCAAGAAACAAAACCCTTCAATATCACCCCATCAACTTCTAGATCATTGTATGGCCTTACTACCATTCAAACCAAGAAAAATTCTAGAAAATTAACCCTTACCATACAAGAACTCCAAATAGAAATCAAGACCATCAAAATGAAGTTTAGATAACTTAAACAAAATCATCAAAGAGTTAACCAAACTCTTCAACTTCTTCTTTCAAAACACTTAGAAGAAACCCCAAAAAGTGATCCTAAATCAATCCAGGAAACTCAAAATCTTTAAAACCTTGAAAAGTTCCAAATGATTTTCTTTTTGCTCTGGAATAAGTTACTTTTATAAAATATTTTATTAAGATCACATTGTTATTTTCAAATGATTTCAAATTGGATACAATAGCTTTGTTTGACATAGGTGTAGATTTGAACTGCATAAAGTAAGGAATTGTTCCAAACTATTTTCAAGAAAAAATTAATAAAAAACTTTCTGCAACAAACAATTCCAAAATGACCATTACAAACAAAACCATTGCTTTTATCCAAAATTAGCATTTTCAAATTAGAACTTCTTTTGTTCTTGTTGAAAATATGCATCATATGGTGATCTTTAGAACACCATTCATAAACATTATCACTCCTTATATTGTTAATTATGATGGTATTACCTTCAAAACAAAATCTCAAAAACTTCATTTTCCTTTTCTTAAAACTCCAAAGACTAAGAACTTGAATCTCATCAAAGCTCATTCCATTTATGAAAACAAAAGTCATACTCTTATTCAAGCAAGATCTTCTTTATTTACAAAAAGATCTTTCTCTTCAAAAAATTCAAGACTAGTTCAAAACCTTACCATTTTATAAAAGATTTTTGCTTTCAAAGAAACCATCCAAAATGAACTTTGTTCTAATCTTTCAAATGGTTTTTGGAATAGGAAACAACACATACTTGATTTACCCTATGAACTAAACTTCAATGAAAAATAAATTCCTAAAAATGCTCGACCTATTCAAATGAATATAGAACTAAAAAGTTACTACATAAAAGAAATTTAGAATTTAGAATCCAAAAAATCTAGATCACCCTAGTCATGTGATACTTTTTATGTCAACAAGTGGACTGAACTTGAAAGAAGTACCCCTAGGTTAGTTATCAACTACAAACTTCTTGACAAAGCACTTAAGTGGATTAGGTATCCTATTACCAACAAAAGAGATTTATTGTAAAAACTTCATTCTACCTACATTTTCTCCAAATTTGGCATAAAATTTTGATTCTGGCAAATTCAGATTGATCTAAAATATAGGTACAAAATTGCTTTACTATTCTATTTGGATAGTATGAATGAAATGTGATGCTGTTTGGTTTGAAAAATGCACCTTTAGAATTTCAAAGAATTATGAATGACATTTTTCAAAAATATTCAAAATTTTATATTGTTTATATTAAAGATATGTTAATCTTTTCAAACTCTCTTGAACAACATTTTAAACATTTACAAACATTTTTCTATACTATAAGAACCAATGGACTTATGATATTTCAGTCTAAATTATCTCTATTTCAAACTAGAGTGAGATTCCTTGGATATTATATTTCTTAAAGAACCATTACTCCCTTTGAAAAAGCCCTTTCTTTTGCAAACAAATTTCTTGACAAAATTACTGAAAAATCTCAGCTTTAAAGATTTTTAGGAAGTCTCAATTATGTTCTGGATTTCATTCCAAACATAAACCTTATTGCAAAACCTCTTTATAACCGTCTTAAGAAAAATCCTACTCCTTGAACTCCTTTGTACTTAAAGTTTTATAACAATAAAACTTAAATTTTTTAAAGTGTCGTTGCATTGCACATCCCCAAACTTCATTCTATCTAATTCCTAAAATCTAGATTTTGGCAAATTCAAATTGATTTAAAAGATAGGTACAAAACTGCCTTCATTGTTCTATTTTGATAGCATGAATGGAATATGATGCTATTTGGTTTAAAAAATGCACCTTCAAAATTTCAAAGAATTATGAATGACATTTTTCAGCCGCATTCAAAATTTTTTCTTGTTTATATTGATGATGTTTTAATCTTTTCAAACTCTATTGAATAGTATTTTAAACATTTACACACATTTGTCTATGTTGTAAGAACCAAAGGACTTGTAATATCTAAGTCTAGGATACCTCTATTTCAAATTAGAGTGAGATTTCCTTAGACACTACATTTCTTAAGGAACCATTACTACCATTGAAAGAGCCCTTTCTTTCGCAGACAAATTCCCTAACAAAATCACTAAAAAATCCTAACTCTAGAGATTTAAGGAAGTCTCAATTATGTTTTGAATTTCATTCCAAACATAATGCTCATTGCAAAACCTTTTCATGACCATCTTAAGAAAAATCCTACTCCTTGGACTCTTCAGCATATTGCTTTTATCCAACAAATCAAAACCACGATCAAAGAAATCCCCTACATTCATCTTTCTAACCCTTCAATACTTGAAACCAATGCATCTGAACTTAGATATAAAGGTATTCTCAAACAAGTCAGAGAGGAAAAGAAAGAAATCATACAATTTTCATTTGCACATTAGAATGATTATCAACACAATTATTCCACCATAAAAAAAGAAATTTTATCTATTGTCATGTGCATTACAAAATTTCAAAATGATTTACTTAACAATAATTTCTTATATGCATTAATTGTAAGTCTACAAAAGAACTTTTCCAAACAGATGTTCAAAACATTGCATTGAAGTAGATTTTCGCATTATGGTAAACTATTCTTTCAGCATTTGGTTACTCTATTCTTGATTTCCTAACCTAAGAATTTCTTTAAAACAAACCAAAAAATGCCTATGAAATCGAAAAATAAAGGCAAATCTCTTATTCAAAACCTAGAGGAAACCTATATATATATATACACACACTTTATTGACATCTTCAAGATATATAGATTATGATATAGTTCAACACTACTAACATTTTCACTATTAAGTCATGATTGAAATAGAGAATATGTAACTTTATGATTTTACATATACTTCTCAAAACATGCCATTCTTGCTTGTAAATCACTATATTTTTCTTCAAAGATCTTTAAAGATTGATGAGTAGTCTCCAATGCTTCTTGATATTAAACTAATACTTATTGTGATTATATAAGGGCAACCTCTAGCATCCTTGTTCTAAAAGTGGATAAGGAAGAGGTCGACTTAGGTCCATACCTAAGGCCTTTGATATATCTTGGTTTTGTTCCATGTACTTAATCATACACCACTTTTACAGTCATGTGTTATCTATCCAATCTACTCTTGTTTAATAATTGTTCCATTTCATTTTATCCAGTTAAACCAATAGAGTTAATAAGTGAGTAAATGATAATGACATATCAAAACCTTCCCAAATGGGTAGAAAACATACATAGGCTTTCTTAACCTCTTCTATCACCCATTATTGTCTTTCCTTAAAGTCAGTGTAGTTAAAGAAGTCCATTCTATTAAAGTCTTGCTCACCAAGTTAATTTCATTTGCATTTAATTGGATTAATGGTAATGTTAATTAATTAACAACATCTAAAATGAAAGTTGCTGCAAAGTCTTAAAAATATAACACTTATGAATATATAACTTACTGTTTCTTCCATTACAATCATAAATGGCTTTGACCCTTGATTGTGAAGCATTTTATTTTTTGCTTGATTTTCATCATACCTAATTGCCTTTCTTTGAAACAAAACGTAATAATTAAAAACAAATTAGCCAAAAGAAATAGAACAAAATTTAAACAAAAATGAAAATTCAAACTAAACTTGAAGGACCGAAGGCAAAAGGGGTAAGGAAAGATTAAGAGTCATAGCTTAAACATGGAAAGAACTTATTGTTAAAATAGAAGTCAACATTCATAATGGATCATTACCAAAGAAAAATCTTGCATGACAACACTAGAACTAGGAAAATGATAGACTATTAAACTAAGAAGATGTCAAGGTGATGGACTTAGAAGATCAAATTTATACGAATTAAGGAAGCCAGCCATTGACCTAATGATGTTAAACAAAGGTGTTATTTGGGAGGTAGCCTAAGAATAAATTAGATTTTATTTCATTACTCTTTCTTTTTATTTATATTTCAAATAACTTTCAATTACATTTTGCCTTATATTAAGTACAATGTAAGTTTTAATTGTGAGGAAAAGGTTCAAGTGGGATTTTCTTTTTAGTTTTCATGAAATGGTGAACATATATTGATTATACTTTAAAATGCTTTGAAATGCATATGTACGAAATTGGGTTATTTTAATAATATACTACATGGCTTAGGATGTCAATGTTGTCTTGTAAAATAGGTGTAAATGTGAATTTTGTGATAAAGCATAGTTGAGAAGTGTGTGGTTTGTCTTGAAATTGTTCTTCTTAAGTTAATCCTAAACTGGGGTTTAAGTAACAAGATAAAAAAAATGCAAAGTTTAATTCTACTTGGTTGTTGAAATTACCTAATAATTAAGAGTACTTCACCAAAAGTGTTGACATTTGCATCAAATGATGACTTAAATATGAGTATGCAAAGCATCTTGATGTAAGTTTCTCAATTTCTAGGCACATCTTAAGGAAGAATATCTATTCCCTATTTCATTTTTTTTTGCTATAATAAGGAATACCCTAATTTGCTTCTCGATTTATAGTAGTAAACAAGAATGGTTGATATGTGAACAAAGAGGAAGAGAGATAAGTATGTTTTTGTTGTTATTTTATTCAACATTGCTCCATTTTTCAGCTAGCAGCAAATTAAATATAATGAGTTTATGTATTATAGTAATGTTTTAAGGTATAACTAGTGTGCAGTTTACTATTCTTTTAAGTTGACTTTGTTTTGCTTAAGGACATGTAAAGGCTAAGTGTGAAGGAATTTGATGAGTGATAATTTATCAAGAAAAATATATGCTTTTATTAAAAAAAGCATGGTTGACTTATTAAAAAATAGCTAAGTTTTAAGAATATATGCTTTTATTAAGAAAAATTCCAAACATGGTTCAACTCTTAAGAGAATACATCAATGTGTTCGTTTGGTTGTACCAAGATATGCCAAAACTTAACATAGATATAGTAATGCACAGGCTGCCACTCAAGTTAGAATGCAAACTGATCAAGCAAAACCTTAAAATATTAACACTTGATATAATATTAAAAATCAAAAAAGATATCAAGAAGCAATTGGACGTAAGCTTCCTTTACAATATCCAAGAAAGATGACAAACTTTGTATATGCATAGATTATTAAGACTTAAACAGAGTAAGCTCTAAAGACAATTTTCCTGTGCCCCACATTGACATCCTTGTGGACAATACAACCGATGATTCAATGTTTTCATTCACGGCTGGATTCTCTAGGTATAACCAAATCAAGATGACACCAAAGGATATGGACAAAAAGCATTTTCATCGTAATACGGGGAACTTTTTGTTATAAGGTTATATCGTTTGGTTTGAAGAATGCAGGTTTTATTTATCAACATGTAATTGTTACCTTATTCCATGACATGATATATAAGGAGATTGAAGTTTATGTTAATGATACAATCATCAAATCTCGAGTAAGCACCATCTCTTTGTCCTTAGAAAATTGTTTGACTAGTTGAGAAAATATCAATTGAGGCTTAATCCAGCAAAGAGCACATTGGTGCAACTTTAGGAAAATCGTTGGGTTTCTTTGTCAACTAGATAGTCATCGAAATCATTCTTGAAAAAGTAAAAGCATACAAGAAATACCAATGCCTTTTACTCTAAAAGAAGTATAAGAGTTTTTGGGGAGACTCAACTACATTGTTATATTAATGTCACAATTGATAGAAATATACGAACCTATATTTGACTTGCTCTAAAAGGATAGCCTAAGCTAATGGGATGATAAATGCCAAGAAGCTTCTAAGAAGATCAACCATTATCTCTTTAATCCCTTGGTTCTAGCACCTATTGTCCTAAATAAACCACTCATACTTTATCTTATGATCTTAGAATAATGCATGGGTTGTCTTGTGCTAGTATGATGAAATTGGTAAGAAAGAGAGAGCCATATACTAACTTAGAAAGAAGTTCACTGAGCATGAAATCTAATACTAAATGCTGGAAAGAATCTATTATGCCTTGGCTTAGACTACGCACAAGCTTCAATTAATATATGTTGCATCATACAACCTTTCTTATTACCAAAGATGATCCCCTCAAATACATCTTTAAAAGTTGATATTGTTTGAAAGAATAGCTTAGTGGTAGGTCATATTATCTTAATATATTATTCACCATATTAGTTATAAAGCAATTAAAAGGAAGTGCAATTGCTGACTTCTAAGTTGATCAAGCTATCTCAAATTATGAACCTGTGCAATTTAATTTTCTAGATAAAGACATATTGGTTATGGGTAGTGCCAAGATGATTGGGAGACAAATGAGTGCTAAATGTGGTTTGATGAAGCCTTGAATGGATAAAGGCATGACATAAGGACAATTTTGATCTCTCTCAAAGGCAAACAATACCTAATTATGGCAAAATTACAATTCGAATGTACCAATAATAATACAAAATACAAGGCATAGGCCACAAGACTCCACTATGCCTGGTAAATGAAAGTGAAGAACCATAAGTTATATGGGGACTCAACATTAGTCATTTAGCAACTTACAAAAGAATAGGAAATATGGGATCAAAAACCCATCCCCTATCAATAGTTAATCAAGTAATTGATGTCATAATTTGATTATATCACCTTTGGTCACATGTTGTAAGAGAACATCAAATCTCTACTGCTTTGGAGACTTTAGCAGTTATATACAAGATTGATTCAGGGGCTAAGGCTTAACTTATTCAAGTCAATGTACGCAATTCTCTAACTTATTGCATGCACATGAAAAAAGAAGTAGATGACAAACCTTGGTACCTTGACATCAAGCATTACCTTAAAATTAGAGAATATTCCTAAGGGGCAACTAAAAATGACAAAAGAACATTGCAAAAAATGTCATTGAATTTCTTCCTTAAGAAAGATATTCTCCATAAATGCAAACATGATCTAACTTTACTATGATGTGTAGATTCCATGAAGGCAAGAATAACCATGAAAAAGGTGCATAAGAACCTTTTCAAAGCAAATATTGGTGGCCTTGCCATGTTTAGGAAGATCTTAAGAGTAAGATATTATTAAACAATTAGATTGCTTTTAATTTAATATGCCAAGAAGAGCGATAAATGTCAAATACATGTAACCAAGTTCCATGTTAGCCTCTATTTTGTTGCACATCATGATGTCCTTATGGCCCTTCTTTATATGGGCATGGATGTGATCAACCCCAATTTACTGAAGGCATTTAATAGACATTAATTCATCTTAATGACATTTGAATATTTTACCAAATGGGTTGAAGTAGTTTCATATTTTAATGTTACTTATAAAGTAATTATCAAGTTCATCAAAAAAGATATTATTTATCAGTATGGTGTGCCTAAGCATCTAATCACTAATGATGCTATAAATCTAAACAACAAGATGATGATAGAACTTTACAAGCAGTTCAAGATTAGGCACTATAATTCAATCTTTTATTGACCAAAAATTAATGAAGCAGTTAAACTAGCCAATAAAAATCTCAAATGAATCATTGAGAAGATGATAGTCTCATACTAAGATTAGCATAAAATACTACCATTCACACTCTACACTTACCACATAACAATTTACTTAGGTAACCCATTCTCTTTGGTTTGTAAAACTAAGGTAGTCTTTCTAGTCATAGTTAAGACACCTTCCATAAGGGTTTTAATGGAAACGAAACTGAGGGAAGTGAAATGGGTTAGGATTAGATATGTGTAATTATGCCTTATTGACAAAAAAAGGTTAAGTGTTATATGTCATGGGCATTGTACCAAATGTAGATGATGTAAACTCATTAAAAGAAGATTTATACCAAATACTTTAGAAAAGGAGATTTGGTCCCTAAAAAGATCATACCAAATCAAAATGATTAGTATGACAAGTGGGCACCAAATTATAAAAGCCCATAGTTGTGAAGAAGGCATTTTTAGTAGAGTATTAATAGTGACCAATATAAACAATGAAGATCTCTCTGATCTTATTAGGTTAGAAGTGATCAGGAAATATTATGCCTAAACAATGGCAAGCCAGAAAAGTTCTCCCCAAAAAAGAGTTTAGAAATGATGAAAGGTAAAAGTGGGGAGATGAGTTCATAAGAGAAGATATAAAATATATAAATCAAATAAAGGACCCCTAAGGAAGAAATTAGAAAGAATGTAAGGCCTAAGCAAGAACATGAATTTAGAAAAGGAGTTATGCCAATTAGGCCCTGTTTTTTTCGATAATAAGAAGAAATGTTCCTTAAAGATTAACTTAGAATGAACACAAGTTTGTGATCTAAGAAAGGGATTTGTACGCAAGAAACATTAAGCTAAGTATTAGCCAAGTAATTGGCAAACCTATCAATCTAATGCATATCACTTCCAATTCACCATCTTATTCTATCTTGCTTGTAAATTTTTTTATCCTTTAATAGAGAAAAATAGTTCCTCATATCCATATGAAGTCGATCTAAACACACTTTGTTAACTTATCATGTCAATAGGTTTTCATAGAAGCATAGCCTACACTACATTTCTTTGTTGAAGCTTGTAAGGGCATAAGATGATCTCCTAACACCTTTGATGGCAATTTCCTAATGACAATGGGTCAACATTCTAAAATAAATAAGCTGATAAGCCAAAATATCCTTATGTGGAGTTTAAAGCCCAAAATGAAGGTCATAAGCTTAAAGACATAGCTCATGAGCAATAGCTGAAATAAAAGAGCATAACGAAAATAGGCAATGCCACTACATGACAAGGGTAATATAAGCTAGCTCTTAGACAACTATAAGCACAAAATAGTTCTTAACAATGAGTTAAGAGTTAAAAAATACAAAGTGAAGAGGAAAATGCTATGACAAGTATGAACTTTTGATGTTGTGTGTGCTATGAAAACAATCCTCATTTATCAATGGAGAATTGAAAAATACAAAGTAAAATCAAAAGGCGTTGCAATAAGCATGAAACAATAAAGATTGCTCATGACTATGATTTGATATCTAAAAGTAAAATTCAAAGGTGACATAGAAAATGAGAAGCTCCATCAAAGGGATAGAGCAAAGAGTAAAATGAACTAAAAGATAAAAAAGAATGTTGAATGATGACTCTATCTGTAAGAGCATTTAAGAATGGTGTGAATCAACATAAGTTAAAAAAGGGCAACTATAGACAAGTTCATTGGGTCACCTCTACATTGCTAATAAAATGTAGGCTTGTTTTAGTACACTTTAAGCAACCATAGTTTTGATACACAGATTACATTGCCATCTTAGACTGGTCAAGTACCTTTAGCCACCGCAACTCGAACAATAGGTTGAGGCAACTATCTTGAGCAAGGTTAAGTGTTACCAAGACCAAGGTTACATAGTCATCTTGAATAAGTTCAAATGGCATGTATGTTTACTTTTGAAATTTCAATTGTAAATGGTAGTTGGAAACTTAGTCTATGTAAACCTAAGTTTAGATAACATGTCTATTTACTTTAGAAATTTCAATTGTAAATGGCAATTAGAAACCTAGTCTATGCAAGGTTGAGTACACTTCACAATCAAAACTCTCAAAGTTAGGGTGATGCAACTATTTTAAGCAAATCTAGACAACTTGTATATTTACTTCTCAAATTTCAAATATAAATAACAGTTAAGGTAATGTAGTCATCTTAAACAAGTTTAGACAACATGTCTCTTTACTTTTGAAATTTCAACTACAAATGACTATTGGAAATCCAATCTACATAAACTTGAGTACACTTTGCAATTAAAACCCTTAAAAATTGAGGCAATATGACCATCTTGATCAAATTCAAGCATGCTAATGACAACCTTTTTTTGGAAAATGACAAATATAATTTAGGGCAATCCAAGTAGTTTAGTCAACCTTATTTTGTCAATTGTGACCTTTGTGGTCCTCTCAAAAATAATTTCAAGTGGAGTTATAATTTGGAAGTCAATTAGCTCCATAAAGTTCAAACTCACAACACAAGACAATGTTTACCTATGAAAAAAAATCCTTAACAGAGAACATCGTAATTTATATGACCCCATAAGGTCCTTAGTGGGAATCTAACCAAATCACAAACAAGTTGGCACCCTCGTCATGGAAACAATATACAGTTGCATTAATTCAGCCAATTACATAGAATTGGCTTGTTTCACAATTTTGGAAGCAATTGCACTTTCACATGGATGCTTGAGAGAATGGACAAAATAGAGATTCAAAAGAGTCTTCGCTCATTCCTTCATACTTAAGTATTTTGAAAAGAAAGGTAACTATTGTACTTTTATTTTGCTTGCCTTGATTAAATAGGCTCCTCTCTCTCTATCCTTTATTTCTTGGGAATGCTTAGAGCTAGTTTACATTCAAAGCACATTTGGTTTATATTTAAATCACAATTTGATTGTAATTGAATCATTGTTCATTTGAATAATTATCACAAGACTAGTTGTTTTTCCATGTAAAAAAAAGAAAAGAAGAAAAAAAATAGACAAATGGAAAAAGAAAAAGAAAGAAAAATTAAAAAAATAAAATAGAAAAAGAAATGAATAATTTTTATTATTTGAAAGTCTAATAATAATTTGTATACCAAGTCCAAATAACAACTACAATTTCAACCCAAGTTTATTATGGACCCAGAAAGGGGAAAATTAAAAACCCTACAGGTCCATATGCTAAGCCCAACAAATGAAAGTGTTATCTAGATCCTTTGGCACAAAGCCCAAGGAGGTTTCTCTTTCAGGCTAGACCTTAGGCTCAATGCATCATTAGGCCTAAAAAGGGGCCCTTCCCTTCTCAACCCATAATAAGAGAAATAGTATAAGGTCTATTATAAGGCCTAAAGCCCAGTCATAATAGGAGAAAGAGTGTAGTGTATGTTATAGGGCCCAAAGTCCAATCCATTCTTTTTACAAGCCTTACAATACAAAGGAAAGAAAGCCTATAGCCAAGTATATTAAGGTTTTGTTATTATACAATTGCACTAGTATCATAGGTCATCCATAGCCCAATATCTTCAAATTTTAGCAAAGTAGTCCAGTAAGACTAAAGGCAGTCCATGGTAACAATGTGAAGGGACCTAAGGTAGCCCAATCAAGCTCCTAACCAACTAGAGGGCTCCCAAACCTCTCTTCAAAGCTTAATGGGCAAGTCCAAGTGTAGCCTACAAGACTAAACAACACAAAGACATTAAAGCATGTGAAGAAAAAGAGAATCAATCACGACAATGGAACGCAACCAACAACAACAATGTGGGGTCCCAAACGGCCACTAGAAGGGACTTCTCCTCCTAAAACAAAAGGGGGGTACACCATAATAAAAAGGGGTAAAGGTTCAGGAAACATGTAAGAAATTAAAAGAGCATGAAAAAGAAACAGATTATACAAAAAATAGAAATTATTCCTTTATCAGTTAGAGCCAGACAACGTCTTTTTTTAAGACACAAAAGTAAAGATTATGAATTCAATTTCTTTTTTTTAATATATAAATAATTCATGCAAGTATTCTAATTAATAAGATTCTCCTGACTTCACCTCTTTTACATTTCTAACATCTTAAAAGAACTCTTAAATATGCAAAATTTAATGTCTATAAGAGGATTCAATTTGTCTTTTTAAAATGATTAGAAAAAGCTCTCCTGGCAAGTAAGTAACTGCTAAAAGTATAGTTATATTATATTAATTAATTTTGATATTAGTTTATCTACTAAAATCAATTTATCAAGTTCTGAAAAATCCCTAAAAAGTACACCTATAAAGAGTTAGTAATTAGTTAAAGTAAAAAATTTCATATTTTAACACTTTTACATTTCATTTCCTTTAGCTGACTAGAATTCATTGCATTTTCACTTGAAATAATCATTTACATAAGCCTTAAAGATAACGGAAGCTATTAGGTAGAGTCCTATCAAGATAATAAAGTTAGTTTGTGCATAAAAGATCACAAAGAATTAATTATCTCATTATTGCTACACCCTCCCTTAAAGTCACTTTAATTACTCTAACACGTATGATCATTACCATCAAATATTTAGCCAATCATCTAGTAGGAAACATATTATACAAAATAATCAACCTAGAAAAAATGCAAAGAGAAAAGCTAAGGAAAGTGACACTTATCTTAAATATTTCTTATTCCTAAAACAAGATCAACTCTTTCATCTCTAGCCATTTTCCATTTTCCTAGCATAAAACAGTTAGAGTATAGCTTTTTTTTTCCATTTATTAGTGAATACTATGATTTTATGCGAATTTTTGTTACAAATAAATACATTAAGCGAAAAGGGATCTATTAACCCCTTTTTTAAATTTTCTCCAATAGCCATGGCCAAAATCCAGTCACCAAAGTTGTTGTAAATGACAGTCGTAGAGCCAAAAAAAGTTCATGAAAGAACAAAAAGCAAAAAATCATCAAAAATCAACCAAGGTAAAAGGGATGGAGATCATCAATCTCCCTTGGCTCATAGAACAAGGCTAGGTTTGAATCTAGCCTCTAAGGCTCTAAATCAAGCCTCGCATCCTTTAATTTAAAATGAAAATCCCTTAATTTCAATAAAATTCATAGGAAAACAAGTTAGTGTCATGATTTGGCTTAAATATTCTAGTGTTTTCATATGTAAAAAAGAGAGAAAGGGGAAGCAAAGATATGGAGAGAAGACAAGAGAGAGAAGAAGAAGAGAGGAATAATGGTAAAAGGAGAATAGAGAGAGGAAATTAAGCTTTGGAGTCTAAAAAGATGAATTTATAATACTTCAAAACAGCTTGTGTAACCAACTTTAAAGTAGTCCTCTTTCCCATTCATAACAGCTTCATTTTGCTTCTTTCTTTTGTTTTGGGTAGCCTACAAAATTGGCCTAATAGGTGAACCTTGGATTGGTTATCTAGGTTGCATCTCACTCTTTCTTTAAGGCCCAACCCATTTTCAGTTCCACTTCAATAAATAAGCCCAAGCCTTTGTCCAACATTATAAGTTAGATCTACTTCCCTTTTTTTTTTCCTTTTTTTTTTAAGAAAAAAGAATAGAATTTTTGAAATTATCAATTTTTTGAAAAAATTCCAAAAATTATGAAAATTTTCTTTTTTTAATAATTTTAAATCCTTTCCTTTCCTTTAAATCCAAAGTTTCAAAATTCTTAAAAAGTTAAATTTTTTTAATCTCCAAAACAAAATTTTGTCAAATTTCACAATTTTTTTAATAATAAAAAAATTCAAAAATAAAAAAAAAATTCTTCTTTTTTGCATTCACAAGTTGAAAGAAGAAATTAAAAAAATAAATAAAAAATGATCCTTTCTCATTTATTCAATAATCTTGAATAAATTTCCAATTTTCAAAAATGTTTTAGAAAATCCTATATCTATTCCTATTATAAAAAGTTCTTTGTAAAAAATATTCAAATACTTTCAAAAAATCTCATTCCTATTTCTTAAGTGAAAGATCACCATAAAAAATATCCAAACACTTCCAAAATTTTTTCAAAAACATCACATTCTTATTATCATGCAAAAGATTATCATAAAAAGTATCCAAATGCTTCTAAAAATTTTTCAAAAAAATCCTATTCATATTGCCAATGCAACAAAAATCATCATTAAGATCTAAGAATTGTAATACATAATTGTTTGGATGTGGTGGTTGTGGATCATCATTAAAGATATGTAGGTCTTCTAATGCATGTAGATTTTTCCACTAAAAAGAATTTTAACCTTGTTCTTAACAAAGTTTGAAAGAAATTGAGTAGTTGGTTGGAAAAAAATTTTTAATCAATAAGTAAGGAAGTTTTAATAAAGGTTATGGTCTAAGCATTCCCCACTTGTATTATAAGTTGCTTTTAACTTCCTAAAACTTTGTGTATAAAGTTGGCAATGCCTGTCAATAAGTTTTGGTAGGGGAGTTCAAACACTTAAAGACCTATCCATTAGGCTTCGTGCAAAAAAATAACATCATATAAGGCATCAGATGGTATGGGCTTTAAAGATTTTTGCTAGTTCAATTAAGCCATGTTAGGAAAATAAATGTAGTGGCCATTTACTAATGAAAATTCCTTGCTAGCTCAAATTCTAAAGGCTACATATCACACTTGGAGTTCATTCTTATAGGCTGGTTTAGGTTATAAACCAAGTTTCACATGAAGGAGCATTTTGAAGTCACATTCTTTGCTACAAGCCAAACTAAGATGGTTGATTGATAATGGGAATAATATTGACATTTAGAGGGATCCATGGTTACCAAATAATAATGGTTTCAAAGCTCTCTCCTACATTTTCCTCTTGATTTCAATTAGGTAGTTGCATTGATAAATTGAATACCAAATGGTGGCTTTTAGGTCTAATGCAGCAAATTTCCGTGCCATTTGAGAGCTTTCAAATCCTCTTTATTCCCCTTAGTATGAGAGGTATAGAGGATTGACTAATATGACATTACAGCTACAACAAGAGTTACATAGTCAAAAGTGCTTAGTGCCTTGCCCAAACTTGCTTAGTGCCTTACCTAAACTTGATCTCTATCATCATCTATTGCATTAAACTTCCTCTAAGGATTCAAGGGCTTGGAAGAAGTTGTGGCAATTACACATTCCAAAAAAAGTGAGGCACTTCATATAAAATAATCTGGCAACTTACAATAGTCTGGTAAGCAAAAGCATAATATGTTGTGATAATTCAAACACTCCAACACACCTACAAGTATATACTGTCAAATAAATAGTATAGTGAAGAATTTCTTCAAATATAGTTGTTATAGAGAATTGAACTAAACTAAGTACTAAAAGTATAGTGAATGAGGTTTAGTTGGAATACCAAGTATTAATAATGCTACTAAACCCTAAGTATATAAAAAGAAAATTCAAAAGTGTAATTGATAATGAAAAATAGCCTAGTGTATGTAATTTCACCTAACAATCAGTTTTATCAATTTCATCATTTTGATATCTATCACAAATTTGAGTGTCAATTGAATGTACTAAAATATTTAACAACCTCTTCCGATAAATTAATAAACATGCTCCGTTAAATCAAAACACTATATTCCTATGTCAATTCACTTAAAGAAACTCATTAAGATTAAACATTCTTTCACAATTACACATCTTACAAAGGTGTATTCCTATCTACAATAATGATATGTCACTTTATTCTTTTTTTCTAATTTATATTATCTTTTCCAATAATCATTAGATCTTGTAATTTAATCAATTGTGATTAAACAATGAAAAGCATAATAAACAAAAATCAAAAAACAAAAACTATAGCAAATTTCAAGTTAAAAATCTATGATAACCTTAAAAAAAGTGTTTAGCCCATGCTTGACATACTAAAATTAAACATGAATACGAATAAATGTGGTTGAAGATTGAATAGAGCTAAAGGCACCAAGGTAAGCTGTCCAAGACATAAAGATTGAAAGTTTTTCAAGATTTTGATCCAAATCTTTGCTTCGTGTTCTCCTTTTTCAAGTTTCCAAATCTTGGCTCTCTCTTTGATTACTATGAATTTCTATTTTTGGGTTAGTTGCTAGATCCTCAAGAACTCCACTACTCTTTCCATTTTATCCCTTTCTTGAGTCTGACCTCTACTTTTCAAATTCAATCAAATGTTGCATGAAATTGAGAAGGAGATTTTTCCAAATTTTAGCAAGACTAGATCACTTTTATTCCTTTACATGCCATTTGTCACAAACCTACAACTTGTAGCTGAATTTGCTCCATAATATCAACAAAGGAGATATTATAGATGTGCATGAATACATGGATTGTCCTTTTGAATGCCACGTCAATAGTTCTTGAGGTCTTTTATAAGATCTTTGACTCTTTTTCTTGAATTCCCTCGATTGAACCTTATTTTACGCTATAAGACAATTTCACAATATTTAGTATATAACTATGGTAATTGAGATACTATTACCACAAAAATCACTAATTTAGAGATGTGAAATTTTGTATGAAAATGAGCTTATTAAATATTCCCAAACTTAGCTTTTAATCATACAGCAAAAGGTGAATATAATTATGAATAAGTTTATAATTAAATCACACTATAGTTTTCTTAATTGTCCAAAACTTTGCGTCAAAGGTTGCATAAAATATGGGCTTTAAAAATAATTCAAGACACTAATCAAGTCACATTGTAATTCTCATGCTAACCAAATCCTAATCATGAACTTTGAAGTGTGTGATCATTTCCTTAATTTCTAAAAATTCCATAAGTTTGCTTTTCATACTCCTCTATTAATATTGACAATAATATAAACTTAGATCAATAGGTCTTTACTAAGCTTAAAATGTTGGGTTTTGATATTAGCTAATAAGGATGGGCAAAGGATAAGTACAAATCAAGAGAATATAAAATGTTATGCATATATAAATGCACTCTACTTCTTCTTCTTCTTCTTTTATTTTTTGGTCTTTTTCTTTCATAATTAAGAATTGTCTTGATAAAACTTTCTAACACTATACTTTAGGCTTATTCTTTTAATTACAACCCTTTTTTCTTCTTTTTTTGCTCATAGCTTTTCTTAACCATCCCTTCATTTGTTCATAAATAATATTATGCAACATGTGAAAATTGAAGCTCTTTTAAAGGGTATATCATTATCTTTCAAACTAAAAAGGCTAGGTATAATGAGTTATAAAGAAGTTGAATGATGGCTAATCATTATTTCACATTAGCCATTCTTTTCAAAAGGCCCAAAGGGGTGACTAGTAATAAAATGATATAATAGGTTAGTTTGAAAGGCACAAATGGTCCAAAGATGGCCTAGATCATCTTTAAATCAATATGTCATCTAAGATTTTGCCTCAAAGGGTAATTAAGCAAGTTCTAGAATGTCACATGATCATAATGTTTTGTTTAGCTCACATAAACATTCACTAAATCACTCACAATTAACAAGATCATGACATCATGTGCAACTCAATTTTTTTAATTCATAATGAAATTTATCAACATAAGAATTAATTCATTGTCAAAATTGGTCTCTACCCTTTTTTTTTTTTCTCTAAATCATACCTAAAATTGATTAAGAATTATCACAGGTTTTTGGTACCAAGAAAGATAAAGCAATTCACATTGATATTGAATTCTTTAGCTACACCACGAGATTACACAAGCAATAACTCACATCACAATTCTCTCCCCCAAACTTAAATGTAACATTGTCTACAATGTTAAATGAAATAAGATATTAAAAAAGGAAAGAAAATTCCTTTAGGGTTGGTCTTGATTTCGGCAACACATATTGAGACTTCGTTGTATAGAGACTTTGAAACTTGATCTTTATAAATGACTTAATTATCATCAATTTTAAAGAAAAACAATAGTAACAAAATCAGGAAAAAAGAAAACAAAAGCAAAGAATATTAAAATCAGTATATGTCCTAAAAATTAAAATTACCAAGACCAAAGTAATGGAGATATAGTTATAAGTTATAGTCAACAGTTTGACTTTTGCACCTTGGTGTCAGTTAAAGTGATACTGGAATTCTTAAGTTCAATTGTCTCTCCTAGGTATTACTTAAATCTCTAGCCATTTACTTTAAATGTCCTCTTTATGTTCTTATCCTCAACTTCCATAGCTTTATATAGAAATACATTGGTCACTAAGAAAGGCCCAAACCACCTTAATTTGTGCTTATCTAAAAACAACATCAATCATAAGTATAAAGCAATAGTCTTTCACCAAGCTCAAATTGGCATGTCACAATCTTCTTGTCATCCACCTTTTTGTTTTCTCCTCGTATAATTTGGAATTCTCATACACATCTAATCAAAACTCATCCATCTCATTTAACTAAAGAAGTTATTTTCTACCAATAACTTGAAGGTCAAAATTAAGATGCTTGATAGCCCAATATTCATAATGTTCCAATTCCATTAGTAAGTGACAAGATTTACCAAAAAAGAGATAGTAAGGATAAATACCAATTGGAGTTTTGAATGCAATCTTGTATGTCCATGATGCATCATCCAATTTCTTGGAACAATCCTTCCTTGAAGGATTCACCATCTTCTCAAAGATCCTCTTAACTTCACAATTTAAGATCTTTACTTGGCCACTTCTTTATCGATGGTATGCATTGCAATTTTATGTGTTACTCCATACTTTAAAAGTAAAGCTATAAGGTATTTATTGCAAATGTACAAGCTTTCATTCAAGGGTAAAGGAGTCACTTCAATCCACAACATATTGGTTGTTGTATGATGAGATAAAAGGACTTATGAAGTTTATGCCCCAAACATCAAAGATCTCTACTTCAAGTATGTTGTCAATTGGCATTTCCTATTTTCTTGAAATATTGCCTACCCTTTGGCACCTATCACGTGTTGGCATAGTGGTGTGCAATTGTTTGCCAATAAAAACCACTTTGTAAAACCTTTGTTTTTCTCTTCTCTCCACCAACATGGCCTTGATAATCTAATGCATAACAATGCTTTAAAATGCTTTTTATCTCCTCTTTAAGTACACATCTTCTTAACATTTTATCTACGTATTGTTTACACAAAAGTGGTTCATCCTAAATAAAGAACTTAACATCATGTAAAAACCTCTTCTTTTGTTGATATGAGAAATTTGGTGGAAGAAGATTACTCACAATGAAGTTCACACAATCTACATACCATGACAATAAAGATTGATTTAGGACAAACAATTGCTCATTGGGGAAAATATCATCAATTAGTGTTGAATCTTCTTTAAGTTCACCATATTTCAGCCTCAATAAATGGTTTGCCACTTGATTTTCTAACCCCTTTCTATTTTTGATCTCCGAGTCAAACTCTTAAAGAAGAAGAACCCACCTAAGAAGTCTTAGTTTTGTATCCTTTTTAGCAATTAAGTATTTGATGATCGAATGATTGGTGTAGACTATCACTTTGGTTCCAATAAGGTACGATCGAAACTTTTCAAATACAAACACGACAGCTAGTAATTCCTTCTTAATTATGGCATAATTCAATTAAGTGACATTGAAGGTTTTGCTTGTATACTAAATAGCATGGAACACCTTTCCCTTTCTTTAACCTAAGACAGCTACAACGACACGGTTACCTCCATCACACATCATTCAAATGGAAGGTCCCATTTAGGTGCAACAATAATCAATGCTCAGACTAACTTTGCCTTAAGAATTTGAAATGCTCCCAAATATTCTGCATTGAAATCAAATGATGCATCTTTCTCAAGTGGGTTGTAGAGTGGCTTTGAAATTTTGGAGAAATCCTTGATGAAGCTTTTATAAAACCCAATATGCCTAAAGGAGCTTCTCACTCCTTTCACTGAAGTAGATTGTGGTAAATTTTCAATTGTTTCTATTTTAGCTTAAACAACCTCTACCCTTCATGAAGATATCTTATGGCCCAAAACTACACCCTTTAGTATTATAAAGTGACACTTTTCCCAATTAAGCACAAGGATGGATTCTTTATGTATTGTCAACACAAGAGTCAAGTTACCCAAATACATATTAAATGAGTCTCCATACACTAAGAAATTATCCATGAAAACCTTTATAAATCTCTCCACCATATTTAAGAAGATGAATATCATAAAACATTAGAATGTAGCAAGTGAATTACATAAAAAAAATTTAAAAAAAAGGCATTATGCTAAATGCAAATGTCTCATAAGGGCAAGTGAATGTGATCTTCTCTTGATTTTTCAAAATGATTATCTAATTACATCTAGAGTACCTATCAAGACAGCAATAATATTCATATTCTACCAACCAATCCAATATTCAATCTATAAAAGGTAAGGTGAAGTAGTCCTTTCTTATGGCTTTATCAAGCTTATGGTAGTCCATATGAACCCTCCACCTAATGATAGTTCTAGTAATAATAAGTTCATTATTTTCATTCTTTACCATAGTTATACCACCTTCTTTGGCACACATTGCAATAAACTCACCTAAGTACTATCTAAGATAGGATAAATAATGTCATTTTCAAGTCATTTAATGATTTCCTTTTTCTTAACCATTATGATTGGATTAAGGCTTTTTTGTACTTCAATTGTAGGCTTAGAGTCTTCTTCTTATAGAATCTTATGCATACAAAGTAAAGGATTAATGCCTCGAATGTCAACTATAAACCAACCTAAGGCTCTCTTGTACTCTCTCAACACCCTTAGTAGCTTGTCTTGTTGTACATCATCAAGTGTAGTAGGGATTGTGATAAGTATGTTATGTGTGTTATATTTATTCTTTTATTTTTAACCCTTTTAGTGTACTTAATTCTTAAATGTACTTACTAAAGTTGATTTTATGATTTAAGAGAAGGCAATATGGATTGGAGTAATTTGGAAGCTTAAAGATGTTTTGAGAAAATCTAACCACTAAAAGGTATTCTGAAAATTTCACATTTTAAATATTACTAGATGGATTCGAGGCCTTCATAAGAATAAAAAAAGACATCTTAAGCTTTCTAGAATGAGCTTATTTACAAAGATCCAAGAAGAATTAAGTCATGAACTAGTGTCCTTAATCTAGCTTATAGCTTGGTCAAAGTTATCCTAATTAGGAGTTGTTCTCTAAATAAGCTAAGTTGATTCTAAAGAGGAAGTGTTCAACTTTATTTGAGTTATTTTTGTTGTCCCTTAGAGTTATAAATAGAAATATTAGGATACCAAAACCAAAGACATATGTAAACCTCTAAACCTCTCTTTTATTTTTCTCTTCTATGCATACGTACAATTTTACAAGGCTAACATTTTACTTTCAAGTATAAGGAATGAAGTCACTAGAAGAAGCATTGTAATATTTATTAGTTTTTATTTCTAATATAATTCTTTACTTTGAATTTAAATGTTCTTCTACTATAATTATTAATTATAATTATATTGTTTGATTATTAAGATACATACTAAACAATTATGCTTTATGAAGTTCATAATTACTTCATAATTCTAATGCTAAGTAGCAAATAGAAATTAATAATTATGATCAAGTATTTGTCTAATTTCTATGGAGAACATAGTTTAAAATTAAATAGATTAACTTATGAATTTATTGTTTAGATTTGACTATCTTTCTTATCTTAATACTATCGATAAATTATATCTAAAGAGTTTGTCCTAAGTAGTTTAATTAATAGGAGATTGATTGAAGATATTGTCTCAATTAGCAATGAATTAAGGAAAAAATTAGAATAATAGAGCTTGTCAATATTATAAACTGAATATTTAATTAAAGAATTGATGATCTTTATCATCAATGATCAATGTGTGAATCCAATGGTATAAATATCCTTATTGCTAAAGGTGTGTTCATCTATTAATTTTATTTGCAATTAGCTTTTTGTTTTGATTTTTATTAGTTTAATTAAAACCAAATTACTCTCCCTTTACTCTTTTATTTACGTGAACTTAATAAGACCAAGATCATTAATTAACTGATTAATCAAAACTCAATTTTTGTAAATTCAACCTTTAATCACTATAATTACAAACTTGTTAATTGAGTGATTTAGACTAATTTTAGTATACTTGGCACACAATAAATTATCAATAATAGAGTTGATGATTCTCTTAGGAAAGAATACAGAAGGTGATTAGGTAGTGGTTTGAGCTCCAAAATTGATTGTTCCTCAATAAATGTCTTGATTATCCATTAGTTTGATGAAGAATCCAATAACTCAAATTTTGCTCACATCCCATATAGTCTTAAAGGTGCATATAACAAGTTGGCATATTCAGTTACCTCCAATCCATCCCCAATGCATGTATGCATAAAGGTTCATTCCAAAGGATTTATTGGCTAATCATTCAAAGAAAAATCTTTCACTAGCTCATCCATCATATTCATTATGAAGCAATCATCAACCTCGTTAAGGAATTTCATGGCTTTGAATACATTGAACTTGACCTCTTGGTCTTGAACTCACATGGTGAATTCACCTTTTTACATATCTATCAAAGTTCTCTGAGTAGCTAGAAATGGCCTCCCAAGAATGATAAGGATCTCACAATCCTCTTTTATGTCCAAAACAATAAAATTTGTAGGTAGAATTAGGTTCTTAACCTTCACAAAGACATCATTAATTACCCCCTCAAATGTTTCAAAGAACAATCTGCCATTTGTAAAGTCATAATGGTGGTTTTTGCTTCTCCTAAAGCCAACCTCCTGAATATGAAAAAAAACAACTAGTGCTTGCCCTCAATCAAAGAGTTTTATTAAAGAGTCAATTACCTATTGTGTAAAGAATATTAAAGCTTTCTAGATCTTTTAATTTTATGGAAGCTTTTTAAAAGGATAGCACTACATTCCTCAAAAAATGCCACTATCTCAAAGTCCTTTAAATGCCTTGTTTGTGTTATTATCTTCTTCATAGATTTAGTGTAGTTTGGTACCTATTTTAATACATCAATAAATAGAATATTGATACGTAGCTTCTTAAAGACATCTAAGAATTTAGAGAACCGTTGGTTAAGTTTCTTTGTTTAGGGCCTTTTTGAGAATGGATTGGTAGATTAAAATGCTCTTAATTGCAAATTTGGCTTAGTTTAAGTGTTAAGTCAAGTTTTAAATTATAGGTGTTTGAGAACCCTTAATTGTAGCTTATCTTCTTCTCTCTCTTAAACTAGTTTGTTAATGCAAACTCATGAGTTTTCGCACTTGGTATTTCCTTATCACTCCTTAAGGTGATGATTTTATAATATTTTTTTGCCTTCTCTTTTAAGATTTGTTTTAGTATTGCTTGGAAGAGAACATTATAGTTTATTGTTCATACAATTTGCCAATTGACCAAGTGTACCTCCAAGTTTCTAACTAAAGCTACTTGACTCTAAAGGATGGTATCATTTATAGCCATATATTGTGCAAACATTTCTTCCAATGTTGACTTTTTTCTTCAAATTGCATAGATTGAGAAAGTCTAGTAGGGATCACTATCAATTTCATGCTAATAGTTGTTAGCTAATGTTGTTGCTTTATTAAAAGTTGGGGTGATTCTTCCATCTTAGACTATAGAAGTTAGAGTGAGGATTGCGTTGCTACCTATTGTAATTAGCAATATACTGGGCACTCTTATTATTTATAGAACACCTATCACTAAGATGGTTACCACCATATAGCTCACAACATATTACACCTTGCATAACATTGACTCCTAATTGGTTGAATTTCTTTGATAAAACTGCCACTTATGCAGTAAGGGCCAAAATGGCATCGAGCTCATAAACTCTAATTGCTCTCCCTTAGGGTGTCCTCTCTGAATTCCACTAATAAATGTTTGAAGCAATCTCCTCAAGTGGGTATAAGCCTCATCAATGGTATTATAAATTAAAGCTCTTCCAGCTACTACATCAATGATAATCAAAGTGGAACAAATAAGTCCTTGTAAAATATTTGAACTTAAAGCCATTTTGGTAAACCAAGGTGTGGACTTCTATAAGGTAGATCCTCATAACTTTCCCATGCCTCATATAGCATCTCTGTGTCATGCTTCAAAAATGAAGTGATGTCATTCCTCATCTTTAGAGTCTTAGTAAGTAAGAAGAATTTTGCAAGAAATTTTTGTGCCAACTCCTCCCATATGATGATGGAACTAGACAATCATGAATTCATTCAACTATTTGCCATGTCTTTAAGAGAGAAAGGAAATATTTTCAACTTGATTGCATCATTGGACACACCATTGTATTTGAACATATTTGTAATATGGAGTTTTAAATCATTATTTGGAAGGCCTCTAAACAGAACATTTGTTTAGATCAGCTAAATGATAAACATTTTGATTTTAAAATTATTAGCTTGTATAGCTTGTCTAGCCTCCTTATGCTAGAATGGATTCCATCTACAAAAAGGATGAAATAATATTTTAAGCTTTTTCTCCTCATTTTCATTAAGCTCAACCATTGTATAAGTTGAACTTTCTCTTTTTCTTGTTTCTCCTAATTTAAGACATTGTTGCCTTAATCTCTGTATCAAGTGGTACTAATTCAATACTTTATGAACTTTCTAAATGTGACATGTAAGAGCAAAAATTATACATAAAAATTAAGAATTCAAATCCAAATTAAAACTAATCACAAAAGGTATTAATATTAGTAAGAATAATGAATAATGCCCTAAAAATGATGCCAAAAACTTGTGAGAATTTAAACACTCTAGCACAATTCACAATGAAGAATTTCTTTGAAAATCAATCCTATAAAGAATTGAACTAAACTTACTAATTATTAAAATTGTAATGAATTATTTTATTTGAAATGTCAAATGTTGATAATATTACTAAACCATAAGTGTATAAGAAGTAAATTCAAAAGTACAATTGATAATGAAAAATAGCCCAAGGTATGTAATTTCACCTAGCAATTAGTTTGATCAATTTCATCATCTTAAAATCTATCACAAAGTTAATCATCAATTGAATGCACTAAAATATTTAATAACTTCTTTCAATAAGTTGATAAACATGCTCCATTAAATTAAAACATGATATTACTATGTGAATTCACTTAAAAAAACTCATTAAGATTAAATATTCTCACAATTACACATCTTGCAAAGGTATATTCTTATTTAATGTAATGATATGTCACTTTACTCATTTGCCCTAATTTAGATTACGTCTTCCAAGAATCACCTAAATCTTACAATTCATTTGATTGTTGATTAGACAACTAAAAGCATTTTGAATATAATAATGCAAATAATCAACAATGTGATACAATTAATTAAGAATAAAATCATACCAAACTTCAGGCTACAAATCCATTACAACCCTAGAAAAGGAGTTTAGCCCATACTTAACATACTAAAATTAAATATGAACATGAATAAATATGAAAAAAGATTGAATATAAAGTCAAAGGCACCAAAGTATGCTACCTATAATATAAAAATTAAAAGTTCTCCAAGATTTTGATCCAAATTCTTGCTCCATGTTCTCCTTCTTCAAGTTTCTAGGTCTTGGTTCTGTTTTTGACCATTATGTTTTTTTGTTTTCAAATTAATTACTAGATCCATTACTATTGCAACAAAACCAAGTAATCATTGTATATAATATTTAAAGATCCCAGTGTAATTAGAAAAACCCAAATGCAAAATAACCATATGATATTTAATTGAACATCCCTTAGAAAAATCATTAAAAAAAACCCAAAAGTGTACGAAAAATATAATAATCAATTGAATCACAAATAAACAAAGGCATCAATTTTTTGTAAACCCTTAACAACTTCAATCACAACCTTAATGTCATTTCCAAATGAGTGTTTGTTTACAAAAATTTGAATGAACAAAACTCTTGATCTATTATACTAGTCTTGAAAAGAAAATACTTAGGATTTCTCTTTAGAAATTGAACATAAGGAAGAGAATTAAGAGATGAGAGCTATGACACCAAAGAGAATAGAGTGATAAGAAAGGGTACATAAGGAAGAGAGAATGTTTAATTAAGGTTTTGCCTATTGTGTATTATTTTTGTTTATATATGAGCATAACATTGTCTTTTTACACTTTCCATCCACCTTGAGTGACAAGCATTAGTCATAAAATGTTTTTGTAATCTCTATGTGGTATACAAACCATAAGTATACACTATTTATAAAATGATGGATATAATTTACCTACTTTCTACTCTCTCTTTCTCTCTCTAACCTTCTCTCCCACCCGCCTTTCATTCCTATCCCTCTTTTTCTCTTTCTATTCCATGATCTACATCCATTTTATTCTTTTATCAAAACCACCTAATCTTGAAATTAATTTCACTATCCAATATTTCCTAGATGTCACAAGTTTTTAACTCTTTGCTTTTTATGTTTTCTATTTTTAGTTTCATGGGTTTCAAGATCACTAGTAACTTTCTATCAAAGATTAAAGCTTTAATTAACAGCTATGGTTTTCTTTTAACTTGCTTCCTCCACCAATCTTTCTTAGATTAGCTTTACAATATATAGGGCCAGTTTTGTTCTTGATTTATGATGTGCACATTTAAAAAAGAAAAAAAATTGCTAGCCTAAATTATATCATAAGAGTGTCAAAATCAAGAAAGGAGCCAAGTCCTTAAAAGAAAACTTAGATTTGTTGTAGAGTTTGAAAGAAGATCTCTAAAAAGAAAAAGAAATCCATTACTGGATACCAAGCCTTAATTGTAGAATGGGAAAGAAAACTTGGATTAGTTGGGAATAAATCCTAATTGTATAATCAAAAATGGGGAAAGGAATTCCATTATTGGGATGATTGTGAACAAAAAAAAAAAAAAAAACACTTCCATTACTATGTACCAAACCTTAATTGTAGAATCTGTAGAGAAAAAACATATTTATTATAAAAGGAAATTAAAAAAATTCATAACTCCGCTGAAGAAAAGCTTTACTGTTACACAAAATTCTTTGATTATGTATGCAAAGCTGGTATGCAAACATAAAATTGAAATGAATTAGAAGCAAGTTATATAATGCACAAAAACAGATATAATTTTTCACTTAAAAAACCAAAAGACAAAAATTAACACCACTGAGGGACAAGGGGAGAATGTACCAATCTAACTTCATAGCTATGCAACATGATACAAGCATTCTAGTATAGGGAATTACACATTTATGGGATTATGTGCCTAGAATAATAGGTTTTAATATGTCTCCCATGATTGTTTGATTCTTCCATGATTGAGTGATTAAGTACGCCAACTTATTATTAATTATTTACACAATGTGAGCTTATTACGGAATATCATGCTATAAATGTTAAGATCTTCGAATTTAAATTTAAATTTTACTAATCATTTGCTCAAATATCTTGTAGTCTTATGTCAATTATATTTTTAGATAAATCGTTTAATGAGATCATAAAAGATCTCTAAGTAAAGTTGGAAAGAATTAATGGATTATGAAGTTTAGCATGAAGTTTGCGTAAGTTGACCAAACATGTTCTTGTGATCAACTAAACAATTGTTGAAGGCTAAAGAAACTAAAGGTAGCTAGTTTTAGTAGAAATTTTAAATCAATTAACCAAACTAAATGCTATGGTTGACCAAACATGCAAAAGAGTTTAAACTATGGAAAGTTATTTTTGGCAAATAGTTTAAGTCAATTGACTGGACCAATTACTATGGTCAATTAAAGTGACATAAGCATAAAAACTGTAGGAAGCATAATTTTAGTAGAAAGTTTGGTTCGATCAAACAATCAAAGTGATCATGCCAATTGATGCTTTAAAGACAAAGGTTCTTATTTTGATTTAGATTGTACTTAATTATGTTTATAAAAAGAGATTATTATTACCTTGCCTAGTTGAGCCATAAGAGTTTATATATTCTTATTTGTAAAGCAAGGTTAAACACCTTAAACAAGATAGAAAAACTTGAAAGCTATAATGTGTGATCAAAAGAGAAAAAGCACAAAGTGTAATTATATGAGAACATCAAGAGCAAGAGGCTCTAAGTGAGAAAAGTTGAAATTCTAAAAAGGGTAAGGAGTGCTCTAAGTTGAAAAGTGTTTTAAATTGTGAGCTCTAGAGTTACAAAGGACATATGTCTTTGTATAAAGCTTTTACGAGTTCAAGATCAAAAGACCTAGTGTATAAATGATAATCCTCACCTTGTAAAAGAATAAGTGATTATTATATTAAACTTTCAAGGAAAGAACTTCAAGAAGTAGTGTAATCTCTTGATTAAGGTAAACTACTATAAATTAATGTGAACTCTCTATCTCGCTAGCTCTCTTTAATTTTTGTCGTGTAAATACTTGTTTATATTACTTGTGATTATTTGTTATTACTTATTATTATGGTTGATCATTTGAAGTTGGGTTAGTACAAGTATTGAGTGACTTTGACTATTTAGACCATTTCACTCTTTCTCTTAGATTACATTAAGGACCAATACGCAAGAAGACGATCACCATTAACGGCTAAAATAGTAATTCAGAAAAAATAAAAAAATAAAAAAAAGACAAAGTAAGAAATTGGTAGAGAAAGAAATTGGTTTATTCGTTGAATTCGATTTTTTTTACAAGAAAAGTTATTTAAAAACACGACTTTCTTTCATATCTAGTCACTACACGTGTCTTAATCATATGGTGGTATCCTAACCTAGTAATAGTCTATATGAACCCATAGCAATTGTGAGGAAATAGAAAGCCAGATTCCCAAGGTGTATGGTATATCTAAATTTGTCCATGATTACTCGGATGACCTTAAGGACAATTGCTCAATAGGAATCTAAATTGACACCCTACCACAGGCAGCACTCTTAATCATTGGCATCTTGTCATGACCTATGTGCACAAAAGAAAATACTACCAGGCACATCTTTTGTAGCCCCGACCAACTAGCTTGTCCTGGTAGCTTTGAATCAATAGCCTTAATCTTTTTCTCTTCCACCCAAAGGCTCCATACCTAAGGAGCAAGCAATGTACCATCATCATTGACAACCCTCCTGCCTTGACTACTGCTAGCATTACCACGCCAAAGCTGAAAACATCAGTTGCCACTAATAGAATACCAAAGTAAATACACTCAAAAGCTTGATATCCTATTTCCCCCGCTGGTAAAGTAGCATTTATTGTCCTAGAGGAAGTATGATCATAGACTCGTGCAAATCGAACTCTAAATACATCTTTATGAATAACCTGTCTCTCATATCCTTCATACAAATATGCAAGAGCAACACTAACACGAAGAAGTATGTTTAACCTTTCCCACCATGAAAGAGAAAAGCTAGAATTAGTGCTCTTGTGCAAGACACTATCACTACTTCTAAATGAAAAATTTTGAAACTGTTGGAGCATGGAAACATTGGCTGTCTTTCCAAGGAACTCCACTAACTTTTTAACAGGCCCTTCATACCCTTAGTGATAACCAATTCAATCTAAAAACACAGAAGATGGCTCTCTTTCCAAGGCTCATTGTAGCAGCCATCATAAGTTGGTACCTCTTGGCAGTCACGAATGCCAATTCGATGACAGTTTTTCCACTTGCATGCTCAACAAGAACAATCTGCCCAATCCTGTCCTTGCTAGGACTTTCCTCCAGTTTAGATGCCAGCCATACACAATTTGCTTCCACTTTCTTGAGATTCAAGAGCACAAATGACTTCTTCCACTAGGAACAATGAAATAGAAACTGATTAGTGACCAATTAACCACAACAACATGAATGCAACATCCTATTCTAAAGTATTCATCTTCATTGTAATCATCATAAACAAAACATAAGCACAACATACAGATTACTCTAGCAGTGTAATATCATTCAACAGATAGGCCATGGACATTGCCCATAGAAACTAGATGCGTATGTTGGAAGAACCCACAAAACCACCAAATAGGTTCCTCTTGAAACTCAGTGAGATCAATATACAGAATAAAAGTTGCCTTTTCAATCTTTAAATCTTAACAATCCATATATACTTACAAGATTCCAAACTCAAAAGTTTCATCTTCAAACACTTGCACGTGACTCATCTTCACAACAAGATTCACATAGAAATCTTTATTCCCATTGATGTTTATCTCAACATGCACACTAACACAAAAGCCCTAATGTACATTTAAAAGACGCTGTGTGTTTCCCAAATCAAAAAGTGTGTGTATAGGTACGGAATTTACTACACAAGTGGATATCGTAGTATCGAAACCTTGAGACCGAACACCATCAATAACATGGATTGCTATATGAGGCTGATGTTCCGCCACCTCTGCATGACAGTTCCAACGTTTGCAATTCATCTACCAAACACTCATCATCCACATCAATTAAAAGCAACTTTCCCTTCTGATGAGAACCATGGAGATGATGGGTGGAAGGCTTCAATAGATGCAAGAAGTCCATTGCCCATTCCAGAAGGCCCAATAACACAAGCTAGAGCTTCAATGGATGCAAGAGGTCCATTGCACATTCCAGAAGGCCCAATAACACGAGCTAGGGCCAAAAAGATTAAAGAAGCACTAAATGGGCTGATTCAGGACATTCAAGCCAAGCAAGCTTCAAATGGTGCGAATTCAAGTTCTAAAGAGAGCCCAGGCCTAATTAATATAATTGGACTACTTAATGGGTCGGACTAAGTGATAGCATTCACTCCTAAATAGGAGTTCATTGTATGTGCTGGAATTAGTCCGAAATTCCTCCAAAATAGGGATTTCTCCTAAATAGGAATTTTGCCTCTTTAGGATTGCTATCTAAGCCTATAAATAGACACCTCTTGTAAGCTTTGGAAATCAAACAACTTTCAGTGAAATAGAAAGCAAGGGTTTCTCCTTCGGTTCTTTTGAGAACTAAAGAACTTATCAAGAGGTTTTCTTCTTGTGGCGTTCAAACCGACTTATCACTCTCAATTCCTTCCTCTTCTGGAGTGTGGCGTCCATATCCATCTTGAATACCCTAGGTTCGTGTTCCTTCGAATTTTGGGTCTAGGGTTTGTGTTATTAAACCCTGATTTAGCTTTCCTGATTGTTCTTTGATTCATTGTGTGCGTTGGGTCCCCAAGCCACGTCTTTTTGGGGTTTTCCGCATATGCCTAGAAGCAAATTTATCATCACACCAATAGCACAGACACTTTACCCTCCTTTCCTCCATTGTTCCTTCGGATTTGACTCTTGAGACCTTATTCAACCAAGAGCGTTTCTATGAGGCAGTGGTAGACGTACTAACATGTCCTACAAAAGTGGATACAGAAATATGTGCAAATGGACTAATTCTTCGAGTAGGAAGTAGTCTTGGGGTTCTAAAAATGGGTGTGGTAATATTCTGCATGGCAGCATTTGTTGCTTCTTGCAACTTCGCTAAAACAAATGCATGTTATAGGATTTTGGGGCCAAACATTATCACTAGAATCTGAATTTCATCCTTCAAACCACTCAAGAACACATCTATGTCATACTCAATTAATTGAACTTTACCGAATAACACCTCAAACTGATTTTGATATTGAGACAGAGTGGCAGTTTGTTTCAACGCAAGCAAATCAGATAACGGGTCAGCATAGGCAAAAATACCAAACCTGAGGGAAATGGCCTTGACATACTCAACCCAACTTGGAAATTCCCCTTTGGAAATTTTGGACATGAAATTTCTGTGCCATTGTCATGCTATATCTTCCGAGTACCCAGAAGCCACCTCCACCTTAGATTTCTCTACCAAGCCATTTAACTCAAAGAAGTTGTCACATTTAGAGAGGCAGCCATGCAGATCCTCACCATTAAAAACAAGGAAATCAAGTTAAAGATGTTTCTTGTAAAATAAAAAATTGCTCCTAGTGAACAAACCCGAATGTTAGGATTGATTCTGAACAAAGATTCCTGTAAAGAACTCTCGTAACTCTAATATCTCCTTTTGATGAGCATTCCTCACGACAGAAAGAACTTAAGATAGATTTTCCAATGTTTCTTCAATCCGCTTTGATGAGAACTGTAGAGATGATAGATAAAAGGTTTCAATAGATGCAAAAAGTTCATCCCACATTCCAAAAGGTCTAATAATACAAATTAGAATTTCAAAAAATGCAAAAAGTACATTGCATATTCTAGAAGGTTGAATAATACGAACTAAGTTTCAATGGATGCAAAGATCCATTGCATATTCTAGAAATCTCAATAACAGAAACTAGAGTTAGAAAGATGAAAGAAGTAATAAATGGGTTGATTAAGTACATTCAGACCAAATAAATTTCAAAAAGTGCAAACTCAATTTTGAAAGAGAATTTAAACCTTATTAATATCATTGGAGGTAATAGCAGTCACTCCAAATTAGGAGTTTATTTTCTGTGTAAGAATTTGTAGTAGATAGGAATTCTTCCTAAATAAAAGATTGTCCTAAGTAAGAATTTGTACCTTTTTAGAATTGTCATTTTAGCGTATAAATAAGCACTCCTTGTAAGATCAGACAATCAAATCAGACAACTTTGAGTAAAATAAAAAGTAAGGATTTTCTCCTTCGGTTCATTGACTTGTCACTCCCAATTCCTTTCTTTTTTGGAATGTGGCATCCATATCTTTTATAAACACCCTAGATTTGTACTCCTTCAAATGTTGGGTCTAAACTTTATGTTATTAAACTCTAATTTAGCTTTCCTAGTTGTCTCTTGATTCCATGTGTGCAAGAGGTCCCTGAGCCACATGGATACAAAGGATAACCAGGAAAGATAAATCAGAGTTTAATAATACAAATCCTAAACCCAACATTTGAAGGAGTATGAACCTAGGGTGTTTAAAAAAGATATAGACATCACACTCTAGAAAAGAAACAAAGCATGAATCTAAGGTGTTTAAGAAGGATATGGACGTCACACTCCAAAAAAGAAACGAATTAGGAGTGATAAGTTAATTTGAATGCCACAAGAATAAGTACTTCTTGATAAGTTCTTTAGTTTTCAAAAGAACCGAAGAAAAAAACCCTTCCTTTCTATTTCACTCAAAGTTGTCTAATTTGATTGTCTAATCTTACAATGGGTGCTTATTTATAAGCTAAGATGACAATCCTAAAAGGCACAAATTTCTACTTAGGACAATTACTTATTTAAGAGAAATTTCTGTGTAGGGATATATTCTTACACAGAAAATAAACTCTTAATTTAGAGTGACTGCTATTACTTATTTCTAACTCTTTAAGTACTTCAATAATATTAATAAGTTTTTAACTCTCTTTCAAACTTGAATTTGCACCTTTGAAACTTGTTTGACCTAAACGTCCTTAATCAGCCCATTTAGTACTTCTTTCATCTTTCTGATTATAACTCGTATTATTGGATATTTTAGAATGCGTAATAGATCTCTTTCATCCATTAAAAGTCTAGTTCGCGTAATTTGCCTTTCTGAAATGTATAATAGACCTCTTGCATCCTTCGAAGTTCTAGTTTGTATTATTGGGTCTTCTGAAATATGGAATGAACTTTTTGCATCTATTAAAACCTTCCACCCATTCATCTCTACGGTTCTCATCACGCTTCAAATCTTGGTAACTAACATCATGGTTACAGTTACTTGCACCCATGGTTTTAGGGAAGCAAACAGAAAGAAAGAAAGAAAGAAAAGAGAAAGAAACAACAATTTGATACAACTAAGATCTATAATAAGGAATCAAAAAGATTGGAGAAGAGATTCCAATGATTCACCTTCTTAAAAAAACAAACATTAAAGGAAAGAATTAAGGAGATAAAGGAAGGATGAGAGATACCGAGAATACGGGATTTTATTGATTTTCTTATACTGCTTGGAATACTAGGGAAGCAAAAGTGGTGCAAGAAAAGATCAGCTGTGATACATATAAGCAATTAGTTTAGGGAATTACACAAGAAAAGCAAGCAGCTCTGAGAGCTGCTTAGACTATCAGCATTAATGGCTGAAATAGTAATTGAGAGAGAGAGAGAGAGAGAGATTTAATGACACATGATAGAGAAGAGAAAACGGGTTTATTCGTTCGTTTAATTTCATTTTTTACAAGTAGGGATATTTAATGACACATGACTCGTTTTCATATCTAGTCCCTACATGTCTGAAGTTTACAATGGTATCCTAAGTAACAATCTATATCAGCCCGCAAGACAACATTTCATGTAGTAATCAAGAACCTCGCCTTTGCAAATCTTGAAAATATGCCGCCACCGGTGATGCCATTCTCGTCAAAACGGTCCTCTGTCTAAAGCTTCCTCCATTTACCTTGGGTCCGCAACGCCACCATCAAACACAGATCCACAATTTTCCCCTCCTTCCGAGTCTTTCTTGGTCGTTGTCTCACTGATGTTCGAATCAAGTGATTGGTCTCGCCAGAAAATCGTCATATTCTCCATCATAGGACTTTGCTTGCAATTTTGTTGCAGTGCTGGCGTTGGCGTCGATGCCCTAGTGATTTTTAAATTCTCAATAGCTTTCTAATTTCTCTTTATTTAATTTTTTTAATAATTAAATAAAATTGCAATTTTGTTTTATTTATTAAAAAAAGGTATATAGAAATTTAATTTAAAATTGATAAAATAAAACATAAAATAAACATGATTTTAATTTAGTTTAATTATTATTTCAGATTTAAATTAATATTTTATTTTAAAATTAAAAAATAAAAATAAAATACAAGATAATAATACACATTTAATTTAATTTTAATTTTAATTTTAATTTGATATATATTTTAAAATTATCTTATTAACTATAATTTGTTTTAATTCGGTTATTTAAAAAAAAAAAAGTAAAAATTTTCTATAAATTTTGATTAAAAAAAAATCATGCGGACCATTAATAGATTAAAAGAACTGTCGGCGTAACCGAATGTTTAATTACTGATGTGAAACTGCTGAATAAATCAACGATTTTACCAAATATTTAACTATCGGTTTTGGAACCATCGACTCAAGATTTCAAAAGGGACCAAATCGTGACCGGATTGCTCATCCCCCGATTTTATTTCAATTCCAGAACCGTCGGCCTCAATTTTGATTCTAAATTAATTTGGTTGCGAATCAGAATTGGAGTCATCCCCATTTGGAAAACGGCTTTGATAAATACGGTGGGAGAGAGAAATAGGAGAAACATAAGAACAGAGATTGACGTGAAAGAAGAAGAGTCAAAGTAGATTGTATTAATTTGCCCCGTAGCTCTGCCTCTCCTCGTTCTCTGGGCCTTTTATCTTATTATCTCCCTCTTATCACTCTCCTGGCATTAATCTTATGATCTTCCTCTTCAGTGCTGCTGCTAAAATAATTTCCATCACAATGATAGTTAAGCAACACGAAAGGCCTTGGAAACCAAGCATTATTGTTGTGATTTAAGATAATATCAGGGTAACTTTGTGTGTAGGCAGAGAGAAGGTAATTCGACTTTTCCATGGATTTAAAAAAAGAATTGTTTTACTTTAGAAGGGTCTGTGTCGTTTTTCTCTCTTCTCTTGTTTTGGATTAATCAGCGAGTTCAATAGATGCAGATGACATTCGTTCTTTCTTTTGGCACTCTGATTGTTAAGCTACATCATCTTTCGTATCCCAACCAAAAGGTGGGCCTGCAATGACGTCCTTGTTGAAACATAAAAAGATTATGGCATCTCCTAATCCGGCTAGTTGATAGAGAGAGAGAGAGTGGCACGGGAGCGAGAGAAGAGTGAGAGGGAGAGAGAGAGAAGAGAGGCAGATGAGAGAGAAGGAAAAATAGAAAAAAAAAATAACATTTTAAACTTCCTAATCGTTCAAAGAGTCCCGTTACTTCGACTCACCAAAACGAGGCGGGCTCAAAGCGGGCTCTCATAGATTGTCTTGTTATTAAAATATATTTTTTTAATTAAAATTTATTTTCTATAAAAGTATTAAATATATATAAAAACTAACTAAATGGGTAAGTGACTCATAAAAAACATATATAAAAATTGATAAAAAGTGTAGTAATAATAATAATATTTTTTAATTTTATATTTTTATTAATTTTTATATATATTATATTACATTTATTTATATATTTTATTAATTTTTGTATACATCATATTATTTTTAAAAAATAATAAATTACTATATATATATATATATATATATTTTTTTTTTTTTTAAATTTACAAATCACATCACTCGTGGGTCTGTGGCGAGAGTGAGAAAATTTCTTCAACTCCTCTATCATTTTCGTCTTCCAAAAATTTTGTTTTTCTTTGAATTAATAATGTGGCATCTTAATCATTTAATCTATTAATGATCAAATATGAAATATAATAAAATAAGACTAATCTATATTATACTATATACTAAATACAATCTTAATATATTCACATGTGAAAATTACGTGGCATCCACGTGTCAAAAGATAATGAAAAGTGGGTCGATTTTGATAACGACAATGGCGTCGATGGCCAATTTTGGAGAAAAGTAGTAGACATGTACCGAAAACATTACGCTGTTGTTAGATGGGGAGCAACAAGTGGCAACGCATAGGTGGCAGCTTCTTGGGAAAGGAGGCAACTGAGGGAGTTTATGGTAATTTACTATAGTTTGGCCTTAGTGTCATTTTGGCGTAAGGGTTAAAAAGGTAAACAGATAAAATGTTGTTTTTTGAGTGAAAATAAATAAAACTTGTTTAGCTAAAGCTTTCATATTCCTTTTTTTTGTTTTTTTTTCCTTAAAAAAGGGGAACCATTTACCTCTGCTTTTCAAAACATCAATTACCTTTCTAATTCTCTAGAGCAAAAGGATCGACGATGCAAAGGTGCTCAGGGACGATTGACAGTTACGATTTTTGTAATAGTTTTGATTGGGTCGGGTAGTTTTTTCAATCCTTGTGCATGGGTTTTGCATATAAATGTTTTTATGATCTATTTCTTTCAAGGATTTGACTGCAAGTTCTTTCTCGTAAAATTTTTCATTTGATTTTTCGCAATATTCCTAGCATTTATTTGAGATCTTGGGATTGTGTGGGATCGGCTAAGTTAGCCATTAGGATTGATGCTGATGGATTCCACGTTCAGTGTGAGTGGGTTGGTTTATGGTCTCCGTCAACTTCTCTCAAAAAGGTGAAATCTTGGTTTATGGGGTTTCTATCTATATTTTCAATTTTGGTTTCTAATTAACTTGTTCTAGCATCGCTAAATTGAATTATTGGACTAGAAGTTGAGGGGCTATTCTTGCAACAGTAAGTTTATTGCATTGTAAGCTAGTTTAAGTCCCCGAACAGCTTCTGTAAAAATATGGCTAAGCCTGTAAGGCATCGACTTGTGCATTTTGGCCACTGTACTGACCAAAAGACCATTCAATCTGCCATTACATACCATAAAGGTTCTAAAACACCATGCGAAACTTGACACTATTAGTAGATTTATCGTATGCTTAATTATGCATTCAAGCAGGTTGATAATTTTTGGCAAATCTTTTACCCATGTCTTTGTTGTTTTGGAGTTGTGGATGCTGATTCACTCTTATTTTCTATATTTAATATTTTCAATTGTCACGGAAAGAGGTATTAAAATGAAGAAACATGCGCTTATAAATGATTCCAATTGCGGCGTCTATTAGGTGGGATTTCGAAAGTAAAATAATAAAAGAAAGGCCTTGAGTGGTCGACCACGGAGGCTCACCGTAGTTAAACAGATGGTGCTTGAAATAAGCAAAGAAAATGACTTTGGCGGACCTGCGCGACGGACTGAAGTAACAAATTTAACCGTAAAAGTACCTCCGAAGGGTTGCTCAGTCAACCACCGTGGAAGACCAAGGTAAGACAGAATCTAATACTAAAGGCGTACAACCACGCCGGCGGTCAGAGTAGGACAGAAAGAAGCATTGTGTATTTTAAGAAAGCTCGATAGGTCGACCATTGTGAGAGACCAAAGTAATACAGATTCTGTTGAATCTAAACTCCGCGGAAGTAATCAAACCAACAAGAAAACACCATAATGTAACGTGATTCGGTTGATGTGACCTACATCCATGAGAAAGATAGAGGAAATAATTTTATTACTAGAGAGAGAGTGTTACATGAAACAAAGAGTACGGCTCTCCTCTCTCTGTTTTTTCTTTTTTATCTCGTAACCCTAATATGCATATATATATATATATATATATATATATATATATATATATAGGGATATAAGACAAGAGTCAAAAGAGTAATTCTAACTCAACTAGAATACAAGACATATTCCAACAAATTTTCACATTGCATTGTATTCTCAAAATACACAACAAAATAGAATCCTTCTGTCTCTCTTCCAAATGGCCCCTTAGGGCAGTCAAACAAAACGAACACCAATTAAATCCAAGCAATGCTTGAACTTGCTAATTAAAATTGGTTTCGTTAACATGTCAACTGGATTATCTGCAGTAGCGACCTTTTTCACTGAAATCAAACCTTGAGATATAACATCTCGCAAGAAATGGTATCTGACATCAATGTGTTTGGTCCTCTCATGATACACTTGATTTTTGGTCAAGTGTATAGCACTCTGACTGTCACAGAATACGGTGGTAGTTTCCTGTGATAAACCCAAATCAGTGACCAAACCTTTCAACCAAATAGCTTCCTTGACTACTTCTACTATTGCCATGTACTCAGTTTCAGTGGTGGAAAGAGCAATTGTTGATTGCAATGTTGCCTTCCAACAAATGGCACAGCCTGAAAGAGTGAAAATATAACCAGTTGTTGATCTTCTTCTGTCAAGGTCACCTACATAGTCAGAATCTACAAAACCAGTAAACAACATACTGCCTCTGCTGAACATCAGTCCTACATCTGTAGTGCCTCTAAGATACCGAAGTATCCATTTAACTACTTGCCAATGTGCTTTCCCAAGGTTAGCCATATATCTACTGACCACACTAACTGCCTGTGAAATATCTGGACGAGTGCAAACCATAGCATACATAACACTACCCACTGCATTAGAGTATGAAACACGTGACATATATTCCTCCTCCTCTAGGCTATTGGGTGACAAAGAGGCTGAAGGTCTGAAGTGTGATGCCAAAGGAGTACTTACCGGTTTGTAACTCATCATCCCAAAATGATCAAGAACCTTCTCGATGTACCTTTTCTGTAAAAGGCGCAACTCTCCTGCTTTCTTGTCTCTGGTGATCTCCATGCCCAAAATCCTCTTTGCAGCCCCCAAATCTTTCATCTCGAAATCTCTACCAAGTAGCTTTTTCAAACTATTGATCTCAGATATGCTTGTAGAGGCAACAAGAATATTATTGACATATAGTAGCAGATAGACAAATGATCCATCACGAAGCTTCCTATGGTAGACACAACTGTCATACTTACTCCTTAAGTAACCATGGCCAACCATAAAGCTATCAAACTTCTTATACCATTGTTTAGGAGACTGTTTTAAACCATATAGAGATTTCTTCAACCTGCAAACATGATCCTCCTTGCCTTCAATCTTGAAACCCTCGGGTTGATCCATATAAATGACTTCCTCAAGATCACCATGTAGAAAAGCAGTCTTGACATCAAGCTGCTCCAGTTCCATATCATACATAGCAACCATAGCTAGAAGCACACGAATGGAAGTGTGCTTCACAACTAGAGAAAACACCTCATTGAAGTCAATCCCTTCTTTCTGGCTATAGCCCTTTGCAACCAGACGTGCCTTGTACCTTGCATCCTCAACTCCTGGGATTCCCTCCTTCTTCTTGAAGATCCATTTGCAGCCAATAGTCTTCTTATCTTTGGGAAGTTTCACTAAGTCCCAAGTTTGATTCTTATGTAAGGACTCAATTTCCTCGGTCATAGCAATACTCTACTGGGAAGATTCAGCACAAGTGACAGCCTCTGAGTAATTTCTAGGTTCATTGTACTCCACCTCTTCCACTACTGCCAAACAATAAGCAAAATCCGAGTATGAAAACCTGGCTGGTGGCTTGATAGTCCTTCTGGGTCTGTCTTTGGCGATACTGTATGGCTGTGCCTGTTAAGTATCTAAAATATCCTCGTCTGTTTCTGAAGTGCCAACCCAAATCTGTTGACCTGACTTGGAAGGAATATCACTTTCAAACTCCACTTGCTATCTGGAACTCCCACTATCTTCATTGTTTGGCCTTAAGACTTCCTCTTTTGGATGCAGTATAGCGGATTCATCAAATGTCACGTCTCTGCTGATGAGGAATTTTGGAGACTTAGGGGCTGGACACCACAACCTATAACCTTTCACACCAAACGCATAGCTAAGGAAAATGCATTTCTTAGCCTTCGGTTCAAGCTTTCCATCATTAATATGAGCATAAGCAGGATAGCCAAATATCTTCAAATCAAAATAATCTGCAGGTTTGCCTGACCACACTTCTTCTGATGTCTTACACTCAATGGAAGTAGAAGGAGATCGATTTACCAACCAACAAGCTGTATTAACTGCTTCCGCCCAAAACTCCTTGTCCAAACTTGCATTGGATAACAGACATCTAGCTTTATCTATCAAAGTCCTGTTCATGCGTTCTGCAACTTCATTCTGCTATGGAGTTTTTACAACTGTGCGGTGTCGAACAATGCCTTCAATTTTGCAAAACTCATTGAATTTGTTATTGCAAAATTCAAGGCCATTATCTATTCTCAGCCTCTTAATCTGCCCAATCTGCTTTTTAAGTAAAGTTTTCCACTGCTTGAAGGTTCCAAACACTTGACTTTTTTGTTTCAAGAAATAGACCCAAACTTTGGGAGAAAAATCATCAATGAAAGTAAGCATATAAGCAGCACCCATACCTTTAGAGAGAACCTGAGAAGGACCCCAAAGATCTGAATGGATGTAGTCCAATGTTCCCTTCGTTTTATGGATGGCTGTACTGAAGCTCAACCTCTTCTGCTTCCCAAAAATACAATGCTCACAAAATTCCATTTTTCCTGTATTCTGACCACACAAAAGACCTCTCTTACTCAAAGCAGCCATACCTCTATCACTCATGTGTCCCAGCCGCATGTGCCACAACTTTGTCACGTCTGAATCTGAAACTGAAGTAGAAACTGCAGTTGAATCTGTGACTGTCGAACCATGCAAGAAATACAATGTGCCAATTCTGGCAGCCTTTATCAATACAAGAGCACCTCTGGAAACCTTCAGAACTCCACCTTCACACCCAATCTTGCAGCCATTCTTCTCAATAATGCCCAAAGAGATAAGATTCTTCATCAAATCTGGAATGTGTTTGACCTCAGACAAGGTCCTAATGACATCGTCATGCATCTTGATCTGCACTGTATCAATCCCAGCAACCTTACATACGTGATCATTACCTAACAGAACACCACTATTGATTGGCTTGTAAGTGGTAAACCATTCCCTATTAGGAGTCATATGTTGTGAGGCTCCAGTGTCCATAATCCAGGTATCCTGAAATCTGTCTTGACCTTGAGTGACACAAAGTAGATCATCACTCTCATTGGCTGCCACATGAGCTTCTCCTGGTGGATGGTTCTTCTGATTACTGTCACTTACTGTCTGCTTGTTTTTCAATTTGTAACAATCAAACTTGATGTGCCCTTTCTTCTTGCAATAATTGCATGTCAAATTCTTGTGCCTTGATTTCGATCTTAATTTTCTTAAATTCTGACCTCTCTCCTTTGATCTTCCTCAATCAATGATCAAACCAACACTCTGATCTGGTGTCTCAGAAGATGTCAAACTACTATCAATTTTCTCCTTGGCCTGCAAATTAGTCTTGACATTCTCAAGGGAAATATCTTCTCTACTATAAATCATAGTATCTCGAAAGTGCTTGTATGAAGGAGGCAAAGAACACAATAGCAATGAAGCTTGATCCTCGTCGTCAATATGAACATCAATCTTGCTCAAATCAGTAACAATTGAACTGAACTCTCCAATATGTGATTTCAAAGAAGTACCTTCTAACATACGTAGAGTGTAAAGGCGTTGCTTTAATCGGAGCCTGTTAGTCAAAGATTTTGTCATGTATAGACTTTCCAATTTTAGCCACGCACTAGCTGCTATTCTTTCACTGAGGATTTCTCTCAAAACTTCATTTCCCAAACTAAGTTGAATTGAGGATAAAGCTCTATCATCCATGTCATCCCAATCTGCATCGGACATTAACTCTGGTTTTTTCTCCTTGCTAAGTAGGGCCCTTTTTGTACCTTCTCGCGACAGAATTGCCATCATCCTAACTTGCCACAGTGCAAAACTGGTGTTTCCATCGAACTTCTCAATTTCAGACTTCACCGTTGATGAAGATGAAGAAGCCATTGCAATAAAACAGCCAAAACGAAAATTGAAGAATACAAGTTGATGGCTCAAATTAATAAAATTACCTAAGTTACAACCAAACTAAGTGGGTAAAAGGACCGCCGAAATGGCCGGCATCGAAAGGAAAAAGGAAAGGGAGAATCGCAGACCGGGCATGGGAGAGTGGGGTCTGACGGTGGTGGCAGTAGCGACCACTGGGCTCTGATACCAGTTTGTTGAATCTAAACTCCACGGAAGTAATCAAACAAATAAGAAAACATCAGAATGTAACGTGGTTCGGTCGATGTGACCTACATCCACGGGAAAAACAGAGGGAATAATTTTATTACTAGAGAGAGTGTGTTACAGGAAACAAAGAGTGCGGCTCTCCTCTCTCTTTTTTTTCTTTTTATCTCGTAACCTTAGTATGCATATATATATAGGGATATAAGACAAGGGCCAAAAGAGTAATTCTAACTCAACTAGAATACAAGGCATATTCCAACAAATTCATTACGTCCAAGGCGATGACACGTTGGTTGACTACGGAGGCTAGCGAAGGAAGGTTGCATCAGGTGTTTATTGCTTATTTGAACTGTGGTCTAACACACTGGACAATCTAAGAAGAAATTAATGGACGTTCAAGAAATCTAGAAACGTGGTTGACACACAAGAATTTTGGTCGATCTAAGGACGCTAAGTGGGATGGCCAATATTACAACGTTCGCTCTTAGGTCGTCACTTGGTATATCAACCGTGCTGAACCTATGCATCACAGGGTCTTTGGATTGTCAAAAAAACATCAATTTAAGTGGAGGGAAGAGAACGTAGGTTCGGTCCAAATTTCATTACACGAAGGTGTGATAGACCAAAGTATACTCGGGTCTTGCAATAGTTATATTGGTAACATATATGGATGTCTTCAACACTAGTATCGTATATATTAAGCATAGTGTCCTATGTATTGAACAGGCAGGTCGTATAATTTCCTTGCAGTGGCATATATCGAGTAAACATAATGTATTCAATGTGTTGGGCTTATTGGTCTCTTCCTATGTAGATATATAGTCTAAATATTTTGGGGTCACAATCCAAAATAATTAAAGTTAGTATAAATACCCCTTTGATTGAAAAAAAAAAAAAACCTAAAAGAAGAAGAGGAGAGAGCCGGTTAGTTGTCAGAGAGAAAAATAGGGTTGCCGAAAGGGAGAGAAAAAGAAGGAGGTCGCAAAAAGAGAGAAATCAAAATGTAGTGTTCTTTGATCTTACGTTTAGAAATGATATTGGTGTCCAATCAGCTTAAAACTTGGATTGTTGATAAAGGGCATTTGGTTCTTATTTCTGAACGGTGGAGATTGGGTTTCAAGTACAGTAAGTCCTACTTCTCTTCAGTTTTTCGTAGGTATATACTCTGAGCAATTTTTTGTGTGCAGTTTTAATCAACCATGTAATCGAAAGATTTTTTGTAGTCTGATCGAGCTGATTTTTGGTCAGTAGTTGGAGGATACATATATCTTCTTTGTCAACGATTGGATTGGGTTTTTGTGAACTACAAGGGCAGGTTTTCCATTCAAACCAAGCCTTTCAATTCTAGTAACTTTCTACTTTTTCATCTATGGCAGAGTTAGTAAACCGTGTGGATGATTATTGACCTGTGATCCAATTGAACTGAAATTTGGACAGCTGGTAGGGGACATCTGGGGGTTCATCTTGAACGATTGGATTAATGCCTTGAGATCTACTTGTTGAGTTGTAGTTGACAACACGTGTTTGGCCTGTCTTACTTAACTCATCAGTCTCTCATTTAGTCCAAATTGAATTGTGTTGAATTTGTTTGATGTAATTGAGGTTATGTACCTATATTGTACTCACTTGATTATAGTGGAGTTGACCTTTTGATTTAAAGGGGTTTTCTACATAAAATTGGTGTGTTCTTTTGCATGATTTATTTGCATTGCCATTTTTATTATTTAATCATCTCCTCATAGGTTCAAGCAAGCGGAAGAAGTTTCTTGGGTTATTTATACTCTACTACACCCCTTTCTCTCATCAGAGTAGTATCAGAGCCCATAACCCATATGTCCCAAGTTAGAGTAATTGGCTTGTTTGAATGATGAAGTTGAATGTGAATAAATTAGTCTGTTTGAATGACACAAATTATCATATATGGAGGAGTAAGATGAAGGATCTCCTATTTGTGAAGAAATTGCATTTGCCAATATTTGCTACTACGAAACTTGAGTCTAAAATTGATGAAAAATGGGAATTTGAGCACGAACAAGTTTGTGGTTTTATACGACAATTTATTGATGATAATGTTTATTATCACATTTACAATGAGACACATACACGGACTATGTGGAGCAAACTTGAGACTTTGTATGCTTCAAAGTCTTCAAAGTCTGGTAATAACAAGTTGTCCTTATTAAAGAAAATGATGTAGTTGAAATATCTCAGTGGCTGATCACTTAAATGAGTTTCAGGGTCTCATTGATCAGCTATCAGGCATGGGCATTAAGTTTGATGACGAAGTTCTCAGGTTATAGTTACTTTCTACCTTACCTAATTTTTGGGAGACTTTTCGAATTTCTTCCGCTAATTCTACCTTTGGTGGTGTTTTATCAATGAAACTTGTAAAGGGTGGTGTGTTGAATAAGGAGATAAAGAAGGAAATCTCAGGGTTCATCATCATTCAAATCAGAAGTTTTAATTATCGAAATAGAGAGAGAAGTTAAAAAAAAAGGAAATGGTAAAAATGGTAGAAGTAAGAGCCGAAGCAAGTTAAGATCTAAATACAAGAATGTCCAGTGTCATTATTACAGGAAGATGGGTCACATTCAAAAAAAGTGTTACAAGTGGAAAAGAGAAAATAAAAATGATGGTGATAAGCATGAAAAAAAGAATGTGTGTAATGATTGTATTGCTACTGCATCCACTTCTGGCACTAGTGACCTTATTATTATTTATGATGAAGATGTGATTAATTTTAACATCTCATAAGATTGATTGGGTCATAGATAATGGTGCTTCTCTTCGTGTTACTTCAAGAATGAAATTCTTTACAACATATACTCCTAGTGATTTTGGAGTTTTAAAGATGGGTAATAACGACTTAACAAAGGTCATTGGCATTGGTGATATTTGCTTAAAGACCGACAATGGAGCACAGCTAACATTAAGGGATGTTAGACATGTCCCTGATATCCGTTTGAATTTGATTTCAATGGGAAAACTAGATAATAAAGGTTTTTGCAGTACCTTCAGTAATGGCCAGTGGAAGTTTACTAGAGGCTCCTTAATTGTGGCACAAGGTAGGAAATGTTCCAATTTATATCTCATGCAAGCTGTTATCTTTAAAGATGTTGTAAATGCAGTAGAGAATGATAATTTCATTGAATTATAGCATAAGCGGCTCAATCACATGAGTGAAAAGGGGATGGATTGTTTGGCAAGAAAGAACCAACTTCCAAACATAAAGAGTGCAATTTTAAAGAAGTGTTCCCACGGTTTTGTTGGGAAACAAAATAGAGTTACATTTAAGAGTCACTCACCTTCAAGGAAATCAGAGTTGCTTGAATTGGTACATTCTGATGTGTGTGGTCCTTTGAAGGTACGCTCACTTGGTGGTACTCTTTATTTTGTGACTTTTATTAATGATCACTCAAGGAAGTTTTGGGTTTATGCATTGAAGACTAAAGATTAAGTCTTTGATGTATTTAAACAATTTCTTGTCTTTATTGAGAGACAGACTGGTAAGAAGCTGAAATGTGTCCGCACTGATAATGAGGGTGAGTATAATGGTCCATTTGATGAATACTGCAGAAAATATGAGATCAGACATCAGAGGACACCTCCCAAGACACCACAGTTAAATGGTTTAGCAGAAAGGATGAATAGAAAGTTGATTGAGAAGGTCAGATGTCTTCTCTCAGATGCAAAATTACCTAAATCCTTTTGAGGTGAAGCCTTGAATACAATGACACATGTAATTAATCTATCTCCTAGTGTTTCGCTATAAGGTAATGTTCCGAACAAAGTTTGATTTGGTAAGGAAGTCTCTTATGACCATTTACGAGTCTTTGACTATAAGGCTTTTGTTCATGTCTCTAAAGATGAAATAGGGAAATTAGATGTGAAGACTCGACAGTGTATCTTTCTTGGTTATGGTGAAGATGACTTCAAGTACTGTTTATATGATCCGGTTGAGAAAAAACTTGTAAGGAGTAGAGATGTTATGTTCGTTGAGGATCAAAACATTGAACACATTAAGAAGTCAACTCCTCATATTAATGATAATCCTACTGATATTGTTCCATTTCCTTAGACATCTTTAAGTGATCCGATTGAAAAGATCATCTGTAGATATCTTCACCTTCATTTCAGCCATAGAGGTCCAATAGAATTCTAGCGCCTTTTACTCGGTAATCTCCTGATGAGTTTGTGATGTTAACTGATAGGGGAGAACCTGAGTGCTATAGAGAAGCAGTTGAAAGTGAGCACGAGCAGTACTGGATCGATGCCATGATAGATAAGATAAAATCCTTATATGATAACTCTACTTATGAGTTAGTAAAGTTACCTAAAAGTAAGAGGGTTTTGAAGAACCGGTGGATTTACAAAATAAAACAAAAAGAAAATACTTCACGTCCACGATATAAAGCCAAATTGGTTGTCAAAGGATTCAGTCAGAAACAAGACATCAACTTTAAAGAAATCTTCTCACCGGTGTGAGAACGTCTTCCATTCAAGTTATGTTGATTTTGGCTACTAGTCATGACTTAGAGATTGAGCAGATAGATGTGAAAACAACTTTTCTCTATGGTGACTTGGAAGAAGAAACTTATATGGAACAACCACAGGGTTTTGAGGTGAAAGGAAAAGAGGATTATGTGTGCAAGTTGAAGAAAAGTTTGTATGACTTAAAACAAGCTCTGAGACAATGGTATAAGAAGTTTGAGTTTGTTATGGGGGAGTAAGGCTATAAAAAGACTACTTTTGATCATTGTGTTTTTGTTCAGAGATTTACTGATGATGATTTTATCATTCTACTACTTCATGTTGATGATATGCTTATTGTTGGTTGTAATGCTTTTAGAATTAACAAGTTGAAGTAAGAGTTAAGCAAGTCCTTTGCCATGAAGGACTTAGGACAAGCAAAGAAGATCCTCGACTTATCAATCACTCGGGATAAGAAAAAGAAAAGGTTATACTTGTCCAAGAAGCAATACATTGAAAAGGTACTTCAAAGGTTTAACATGGATAAGGCTAAAGTGGTCGGTACTCCTCTTGCTACACACTTTAAATTATCCATTAACCAATGTCCTTCCACAAAGAAAGAGAAGAAAGAGATGCAAAGAATTCCATTTGTATTAGTTGTAGGTAGTTTGATGTATGCAATGGTATGCACGAGACCTGATATAACTCATGCAGTTGGCACAATTAATCGGTTCCTTTCAAATCCCAGTAAAAAGCATTGGAATGCAGTGAAATGGATAATGAGATATTTATGAAGCTCCATTGATTTGAGACTTTATTTTAGGAGTGATAAGTCTATCTTTACTAGATTCATAGATTCAGATATGACAGGTAATATTGACTTTAGAAAGTCTACTTCAAGTTATATGATTACTCTTGTAGAGGGAGCAGTGAGTTAGCAATCTCGATTGCAAAAGTGTGTTGTATTGTCCACTACAGAGGCAAAGTTTATTGCAATAACTGAAGTGTCTAAAGAGTTGCTTTGGATGAAAAGGTTTATGAAGGAACTTAGTTTTAAACAATCAAATTATGTGTTGTATTATGATAGCCAGAGTGTCATCCATCTTGGTAAGAATCCAATTTTTCATACTAAGTCAAAATATATTGACGTGTAGTATCATTGGATACAAGATGTTCTTGATTATAAACAGTTAGCACTTGAAAAGATTCATACAGATAATAATGTTACTAATATGATGACAAAGGCATTGTCAAGATGGAAATTTGAGCTGTATTGTACATTAACTGAGATGACCAATATTTCCACATAGTTGGGAGAGGGATAATTGTTAGGCTTATTGGTCCCTTCCTATGTGGATATATAGTCCAAATGTTTTGGGGTCACAACCCAAAATAATTAAAGTGGGTATAAATACCCCTTTGGCTAAAAAAAAAAAAGGAAAAACTAGAAGAAGAAGAGGAGAGAGCTGGTCGGTCGTTAGAGAGGAAAATAGGGCTGTCGAAAGAGAGAAAAAAAAGGGAGGCCACAGAAAGAGAGGAATCAAAAGGCATTGTTCTTTGATCTTATGTTTGGAAAGAATATTGGTATCTAATCAGCTTAAAATTTGAATAGTTGATAGAGGACATTTGGTTCTTATTTCTGAATGGTTAAGATTGGGTTTCGAGCACAGTAAGTCCTGCATCTCTTCAGTTTTTTGTAGGTCTATACTCCAAGCAATTTTCTGTGTGCAATTTTGATCATCTGATTTTTGGTTAGTAGTTAGAGGACACATATATCTTCTTTGTAGACAGTTGGATTGGGTTTCTGCGAATTGCAAGGGTAGGTTTTTTATTCCAATCGAAACCTTTTAATTCTGGTAAGTTTCTGCACTCTCATCTGTAGCAGAGTTGGTAAACTGTGTGGATGATTATTGACTTGTGGTTTGATTAACCTGAAATTTGGACAGCTAGCAAGGGACATCTGGGAGTTGATCTTAAACGGTTGGATTAATGCCTTGAAGTCTACTTGTTGAGTTATAATTGACAGCACTTGATTGGCCTATCTTGCTTAACTCATCAATTTCTCTCATTTAGTCCAAATTAAATTTTGTTCAATTTGTTTAATGTAATTAAAGTTGTATACTTCTATTATACTCACTTAATTATAGTGACGTTGACCTCTAGTTCGGAGTTTCCGTGATTTTTTCCGCTTTTGATTTAAAGGGGTTTTCCATGTAAAATTGGTGTGTTCTCTTACGTAGTTTATTTGTATTGTCATTTTTGTTATTCAATTATTTCCTCATAATTTCAAATAAGCGAAAAAAGTTTTTTAAACTACTTATATTCTGCTGTGCCCCTTTCTCCCATCACAATGTATACTTGAGTACTCCAAATATAGGGAAACACTTGGGTGATCGTGGTGTTGAAAATATATATATATGATATCTAATACAACACGTTAAAGAATTAATATGATATTTTCACAAATTTATATAATAACTTATATATTATATATGATTTTTTTAGAATTATAAGTCATATTTTAATTTTTATTAAAATATTTTTATTAATTTTAATAATTTAATTTACATATTATATATTCTAATTCAATAATTTAATATGATATTTAAAAATTTATAAATGAGATAAAATATTTTTTAACTTCATATTTTATTTATTTTTATTTAATTATTTTTTATTTTATTAGAAGACTATTAAAAATAAAATCATATTACTCCACTTCATAAATAATTTGTACACCATTACCTTTTAAAAGCTTGAAGCTGTTGTCAAACATTGCACGGCGGTGCATTACACCATTCTACTCAAGTTCTAAATCGTTGTCGACTATTGATGAAAAATAAGGCTGTCATAACTTCCAAATTAACTCGTATAAGAACTACATTTTTTGCAATACAAGTTTTTTTTAGATGTCCATTTCTTTTTCATTCTGATTCGGTTCTTCAATTGAATAGACAGAGGTTTAATCAAAATGAAATGCTTGAACGAAATGGGCATATCGGAGATGAGGTGTTCGAACAATTGGTAAAGTGAAAAGAAGTTCATTATCTTCGACAAATGAAAACAATTGACCGTGATTGATATATTTATTTATTATATCTTTTTGAAACAAAGTTATATTCTAAAAAATTACTTATATTTTACATGTTTTGAGAAAAAACTTATATTTAACTTAATACTTTATGTATGTTTTTTATATTAAATAACTCTTATTTGTTTTACTCTACTAACCTTTGTAGAAGAAAATAGATCCTCTTAGTTCAAAAAAAGAAAAATTATACTCCGAGCCCTTCCTAAACGAATGAGAAAAAATCCGTTCCTTAATTAACAAAATAAATAAAAAGACATAATAAACAAAAAGACAATCTTTTTGCAATAAAAAAAAAAAGAAAAAGTTTCTAAATCTATGTTGGTGTTTTTCCGATTTTGCCCCGTACACTTTTCCCATCTCACCCTTTTTACTTAAACAAACATAGATATAAAAGAAAAAATTGTGATTGGTTGCTTTCTGGGGCCCATTCTTGCTTGCTACTTGTTGCTCCCCAGCTAACAGCCAAATAGTTTTTCTGTATCCAGAAATCGAAAAACATGACAGATAAATTCTTAATTTTTGTCTTTTCCCTTTTGTATCCTCTTGCCACCCCCAAACTGCTAAATTCTACTTTCCAATCTCAACGTCACAAAAAGCATAAATTGGACATCAATGTCTACATGGTTTTCGAATTGTGTCTTTTTTATTTGTTACTTTTAAAACTAACTCTTTATTTTGGTGTCGTCGATAAAATTAGTTTTTTTTTTTGGTCCATGTGTCATTAAATATGCTATATGATATGTCTGTTATTGAGTTGATACTGCATGGTAATTTTTTTTTGTGACATGAATATTTTTTTTAAAACAATTAAAAATTAAAAAAACTGAAAAATGTGTAAATATTTCAAGAATTTTGAAAGAATCTATTTAAAGTTGCTTGTTGTTGAGTCAAATATCACATCATTGTTTATTGATGATGTAATAATTTTTTAATAATAATTTTAAAAAATTAAAAATTATAAGAAATTTAAAATTATATATACATATATAAATTAAAAACAAATCCACAATTTTTAAATTTACTTTTTATATATTTTTTTATTTTTATTTTTGGATATATATGTTTGAATTTTCAGAAATTTTTACAATTTTTTAAATTTTTTTGAAGAAATAGTCACGTTATCATTTCACGCATCAACAAGCACAAGGCTTGACACTCCAAGTGGCACATTTAATGGCTCGTCGACGGAAAAAGAATAATTTCATTGATGCTAGCAACATAGAGAATTAATTTTAAAAATAAAAAGTGAACTGAACATAATTGAAATGAAAAATATTTATATTTAATGTACTTTTTTGTAATCTACAAGATTTTATATTTTGTATTTTGAAATGTATCAAAAAAATATTATAATTAATAATCTTTATTTAAACTTAATGAAAATGTTGAAAAGATACATTTGCCTCTCTTAAATTAAGTTTATAATATTTTAAAAAATGTTGAATATGTTATTTGTTACAAAATGCAAAATTTTTATTTTTTTATATTTAAAAATATAAGCTACAAATTATTATCAAATTTAAAATAAAGTACATTAAATGTAAAATTTTCTTTGGAAGGAGTATAAACACAAATGGCCAATTTATGCTATAATCTTTTTATTTAGGATAATTATATTTTTAGTTTCAAAATTTTTATTTCTTAATATAAACTTACATATTTTTATAATTTTAATTTAATTTTAAATATTATAATTACATATCAATTGATTTTAATTAATAACACACCATAATTTAATTGTCCAATTAATTTTTTTTTAATTGAGTCAAAGTATTTATTAGACAATCAAATAAAATTGTATTTTGTTATTAATTGAATTCAATTCACATGTAATTGTAATGTTTATAATTAAATTAAAATTACAATAACATTTAAAATTACATTAAAAAATAAAATACTTATGACCAAAAATATGATTATCTATTCATGTACTCACAAAATACACAATCACACAGCAAACACATTCTATTACCTTGCTAACTACAATTTTGGGTTGTCAACTGTATAAGACTTAGTCAATTTGGGTTGTCTATTTTGATTTTTTGTCTATTTGAGCCACCGACTCTCAATATTTGGTTAATCTGAGCGCAGGCTTTGATTTTGGTTAAATTGAGTTGTAAAATTTTAAGATTCAATTAATTTGCATTAATCGATAATCATCATTTTTATTTTTGTGCAATACTAACGTGGCAAGTGGTATGACAGTTTAACATAGCACACTTTATTATTATTATTATTTTTGTTTGTGATCTTTTAAAATATTTTTAGATTCATAAAATTGCAACCAAGAAATTTTTCGTTTCAATTCAAATTGTGATGCAACCTGCTACGTTAGTGTTGATAAAGGAGTAATAACAACAATCATTGATTGACCCAATTAACTTAATTCTAAAACCAAATGACTCAAATTGACCAAAAACAAAAGTGCGTGACCCGAATTAACTAAATCCTAAAAGTTTGTAACCTAAATTTACCGAAATCAAATTATGCAACTCAAATTGACAAAAACCTAAAAAATTGACAACCTAAATTTATATTTATTCTGAAGCACTGACTGAATTTTCCATTCTCTTTTTTCAGGAAACCCTGCGTGCTGCCCTGAAGAACCCAGTGCTTGTGTTATTATCACTTAAATTATTGTGAAAGCTCTCCATTTATGCCCAAAAGAAGAAAACAGAGAAAAAGGTAAAGAATACGATGGTATCCTTTAATATAATGCATAAAGAGATTCCTACGTCCCTTTTATATGGTTTCTGTCAATACCTTGACTTTTATCTCTTTGGCTCTGGTGTTTCTTTCTTTTTTCTTAATGTACAACCCAATATACGAAAAAAAATCAGGATAGAAAACCCTACAGTGATTAGGAAATCTAAAATGTCTCTAAAGTGAAATTATTTTTCTCAATTTTTCTTTTTACAGGTAAGAAATTCTTTCTTTCAATTGTCCTCAGGCTCGTATGTTGAATGCGACTACGACACATGAATCCTGAGTCTTTCAAGAGGAGGTTTTCCCCATCTCAAAACTGAGTTGGTTCAAAGCGCTAGCTTCCCCGGAACTCTTTGTTCTTTCAAGCTCCTTCAGTGCTCTTTTTGCGTAAATGGCGAAAGCAACTATTGCCAAAATGGCAATTATAAAAGAGATGACATTGTATGTGATTTCCATCGTAGTCAAACGATGATTCTCATACTTCACGTTAGCTAAAGTCCTTATCAACCGGCCACTGCATAAAATATAGCAAAACATTTAAAATTAAAGATGAAGAAAGATACAGTAATATAATAATAACAAAATTTTAATTTTAAATTTAATTAAAATTAAATATTTAAAATTATTTTCACAATTTCAATTTATTATGAATTAAATTTAATATAAAATATAATTATTTTAAATTCTTTATAATTAAATAATTTTAAATCAATTTAAATCATTTTTCTTCTCTTCTCACTTTCTACTTAGATTTAATAACCCTCTTAATTAGAGTACTCTGTTTCTACACTAGATATGTTCAAACCACCACAAACACTATTCTCTCAACTCATCTCTAGTAGGAGTTACACCTGATTAATTCAAATACTCTTATTTCTTATTTAACAAAAATGAAACAAAAGAAATTAGTATTCACATTTTTTAATGTCAACTAAATCACCAGATTACCAGAAAATAGCTCCCTTTAAATGTTCAAAAGAAAAAAGATGGTTATACTTGGTTAAGTGCTCAACTACCTATATCGCCCTCAGTTGAACAATCCGTAAAAAGTGTGCAAATGGATCTTCACCCATAAGGAAGATAGTAATTCTTTCTTCAGTATTTCGCTTGAGTTAAATTCAATAATGTAAACCAACAAAGACAAGAAATCAAACAGACAGACCTATAGATGTAGATAAAAGCTTCTGGTACCATCCCAGCAACTGAACCACAAAGATAGGGCCAAAACCTCATGCTTGTTACGACTATTGCATAGTTGAAAATAGTGTATGGAAATGGTGAAACCCTAAAAAGTGCAACCACACGAAATTGATGAAACCAACTCCCTTCCACAGCAAGTCTAAGCATAGCAGCATTTTGGGGCCATTGCTTTAACCATTGCTGCACATTCAAGAGGATATTCTTTTCACGGTTGCACGTCCATGTGCTTGTGTGTGTGATTCATAATCATTGGAAAAACCATACTTAGTCTTACATGGATGCGCTCGCGGAATCGTAGCCCGATCCAGTAGGGCAGGACCATCCCCACTGTTGTTCCCACCATTATTATTATGAATCCAATACCATAGCCAAAAATCATCCCAGCTAACCACATTGAAGGGCCAGAAGGAATTAATAACACAGGGAACAAGGCGAGGGAAACAATGAGCACAAGAGCAAGGACTGGACGACCAAAAGCAGTTGCCTCCCATTGCATTATTGGGAAGAGAACCTAAATGAAAAAATTGTTATAATTCAGTGTGATAAATGCCAAAAGTTTGGTTAACTAAAAAATATGCATGTGTGCATGCTTGCACGAAAGCTTGTGGACAGCCATCCACATATTTGATTGAATATGAAAATGATGGACACTACAAGCTTTACAAGACAGCATTGCAAGATGTAGTTTCAGGACCCACAGTTGCATGAAAAACACTGCAGTGCACTAAAAAATAACACATCAATCATTATTTTAGCCATATGACTAAATCAACAATGCAGAAAGATAATTAGAAGCATGTCAACTAGAGGACAGTATCGATAATTGAAGTTGATGCCAAAGATTATTTCATGAACATGCTAGAAAAACATACTACGGAGAAAGGAAGAAAAAAGAATTGAAGATGGCTAAGTTAAGAAGGCGTAAAGGCACTAGAAAGTTAACTATAGAAAAGTATCAATAATGGAAGTCAATGCCAAAGTAATGCACGTAAAATATTACCATAAATTATTGTGGACTTAAGAAACAGTAAGAGGAAGGTTGTGCCAAGGAAAGAAAGTACCTTCTTAAAAAGAAATGGCACTCCCCATTTGAAGAAAATGAGCAAAAATATAGTGAAGACAATGCACAAAATTAAAGCTTTGAACCACCAAATGAGAGATTTGATTCTTGCTTTCACTTGAAGCTCTGAGCTGTGGGTTTCAGCTGCCCTCGTTTCATTGTGTATAACGAGCCTAACACATTCACTATCATCTCTTGCAGGGTGCTCAGAATTTGCATTGTAGTCTTCTTTTCCTAGTCCCACAAAAGAGACTGGCATGACTATCAAGATCCCTGTATGCTGTGCATACAAGAAAAAAAGATCAAGTTTAGTCATTGAGGGAAGAAAGCATACTTTAGAATATAGAGAGTGATGCAGTTATGTGCAATGCAACTCATAGACATTCCACCATTTAAAACACAGGGAGAATATAACTGATATCCAAGCAAAGTCCTGGACCCCATTACCATGACAATTCACGAGATTCACGCATTGGAGGTATAGAAAAAAAGTCAGATATATGCAGTCTCACCCTTATTTTCAGAAAGAGATTGTTTTTGCTGCTTGAACTTGTAATAACAAGTAACGAAAATAATTTAGCACTGCATCTAGTTGACCATGTCAAATGAGATAACTTTGCCAATTTGCTTCCAGTTTTAGTACGCAAATGCGGTAACCAGTGTGTGCCTCTTTGGACGTGTCAACAAAATATCTGATGTTGACGGCAATGCAGCAGTTACATATGCAGGCAATTCAAGGCCCTCGTGCTTACACTAATGGAATTCATGAAACACTAAGACATCCCATTAATGGGAAAGAAAAAGGCAGAGGCCAATGTTTCCAGTGAATAAGCATATCCAAACCATAAAGTAATTGCCCTCAAGGAATAGCTTCACTACTAAAGGAATAATTAAGAAGCAACGCAACACTATGTCTAACAAATGGATCATAAGAGTCGCGTAGGTAACTTGGATTGAGTCAGAAATCATACCAGTCCTTACAGTACGGTACAGAGTTGTCCGCAGGTCACAACTTTGAGATCAGACACGGTAAAATAACAAACCTTAACCATCCGACCGAGAAATGAATAAACTGCTTAATTTGTCAATTGTAATGAACCTAAGGGATACATACGTCCTACAGCTAATCCTCGAAAAAGGATTATCAAAGAGGAAAAAAAACTAAAACCCTCTAAAGCCTCCACCCAACCCAAAAAAGAAAAAAAAAATGCATTGAAGCATATGAAAATTTAATCGATATATCATGCATAACAAAAAAAAAAAATCAATACAAAAATAAAATAAATAGGAATATCAGTCAGTAAGGGGAAGACATAAAATGAAGCATAGCATCGCTGCCTTGTTTAAGATATAATATTAATAAACTTTTTCTGATCGCGTGCGTGGAAAGGGGGCAGGGGCGGAGAGATTCAAGGGACGGCAGGCTCGCCGGCTTACAGATTACCCGTACTGTCGTGGCGAGATACTGAGCTGGGTCGCCGTCGGTGAGAGACTGCCGACGACCTCTTCGAACTGTGTCGGACAAGACAGCGCCCAGCCCAGAACGAGACAGAAATAGAGCGGGCTGGAGGAGGAATGAGGAGTGAGAGGGTGATTCTTTCCTATGTTATCTTATCGGAAGGGAAAAATCTTTACTTTTCTTTCAAATTCAAAATCAAAACCTTTTATTCTTCTCATCTACCATTCACACTCACCCTCACACGCAACGCAACGCGGTTTTTTTTTTTTTTTAATTACTCTTACTTTTCTTCCCAAACCAAGCAGACTAACAAAGTCGGACTCAGCCTGCAACGCATCTCCTTTTTTCTTTTTTTTTTATAATTTTTGCGCCAAAAAATTTTTCTTGTTCTCTCGAACGGTCAAAATTGTTGAAATTCAGAAGAGGACAACAACCAACTTGATGACGAGAGGATAATACCGATGGCGCTGCGAGGGGTACCCCAAAGCAGGCGCCAGCAGCTGGAGTTTTTACGTGATCGCTATGGTTCCTGGCTAGGAGGCATCTTCCGAAATGTGGGGGGTGGGTTGGGGGGGGGACTGTTTGGCATTTACAGCGGAAGCATGGGGGATTTTTCAAGGTCTTGAGTTTGCTTGGGCGGCTGATTATCAGTTTGAAATTCTTGAAGCAGACTCGATGCCAGAACGCCGTGGTATTTGTTATAATAATAATAATATTATTATTATTATTATTAATAGTTTGGCGGGCTTAAGCCGCCGCCACTATTTTCATCGCTAAGTTGCGGGAAAATTCCCCCCCCCCCCGCGACCCCCACAAGATAAAGAGAGTCTAGGCGCCTTCTGACCTGAAATTGCGAGCTGGGCATTGCCCGTAGCAATTTGCAATACGCTGACTTAAGGCTAGAAGGTTGTAAATTTGAAGATTACCACAGAGATGGTGCCTTCCGAGCCCGAGATTGCGAGTTGGGCGTTGACCACCGCAGCATTTGGTATGGTCTGATTTCTAGTAGAAGAGTTGTAAATTTGAAGATTTTAACAGGGATGGCGCCTTCTGACACCCGAGATTGCGAGTTTGGGCGTTGACGGTAGCATTTGGTATAGTCTGATTTCTGGTAGGAGGTTTGTAATTTTGAAGATTCCAACAGAACTGTTACCTAATTCGGTTAAGAGTCGGCTAAATTTCTTGGTCAGAGGTAAATGTGACGGCGGGATTGGGTGAGGGATGGCTTTTTGCATCTAGAATTTTTTCGTTGAGAAGCATAAGTTTTCGGCAGATTCGGACCTATTGCGTTACCGATAGCATTATCGATAACTTGCTGATGGCTTCGCAGTGACGTATCTTGGCATTTGACTAATATGTCTCTGCAAGGTGCTTTGTATGTACGTCGAATTGGGTTGTGGGTGTTGTTATATCGGCGTTTGTAGAATTGCATTGTTGTATTTGTAAGGAAAATGATTTGACATTGAAGATTCTAAGCGATTCCTTAATGGGGTTCTCTCCAAAATTCCAGTCAGTAAAGATATGATTCTAATTAAACTGGTTTGACTCCTCTCGGTTTTGTCTTGAAGTGGGAAGTTTAATATGTGTAGACGTCAGTTTTGTGCAAGTTGAGCATTGGATTCTGCACCGATTAGACCATTTCAGTGGAATTTGTTGAAGAAATGGAACATTTAGGATCGTATTGTCTATTACTTTCATATTTCTCTTTCCTTCTTGTTCCTTGTGTAAGTTGAATTTTACTCATTTTTATTTTTCAACGTTGAACGTGTAGAGGAAATTTAATGAAACCACATTGGCTGTAATAATAAGTTTGATGATTAACAAAATAAATTGCCAAGGAAATTTTGGTTGAACTATTGTTTTGGAAATTTTGCTTGATTCTGTAATAACAAACCACACTGTTTGTATATATACCCAGGGAGGCTAATTCGGGTGCAGACTCGTTAGCTAAGATGGGTACCGGAAGGTCTCAAGATTGGTTAGCATGGCTGTAAAGTGTTTTTCTGGCAGTATTGCGGCTCAACAGCTGGGGAGTTGTGGGATCTTTTCTCTTATACTACAGGTAGGTAGGTTTCTAGTTTGGTGGCCAAAGTGAGCAACAGATTGTTCTGTGCTTAGACTTGGAGTTCCAGTTTTGGTTGCACTTCAGGAGCTTTTGTCCATTGGAGATGATTATAGTCTGTTACCTACATTTGAAAGAAACAAATGTGTGTAAAGGAAACTAAACCAGCTAGTAAGCAAGGAGCAGAAGATTTTGCAGAATTGAGATACTCTTTCGTTAACCTTTCAAGGTCTTTATATTAATCCAATATCAATTATTACAATCACTTAATTACTACACAAGGAGTAGGTATAGGAGTGATTGACCTTATTTGATAAAACTTATAAGTTAAGCAATAGAAAATGGTCTAGCACTGCAATTCTTGATGGTTAAATCAGCAGCCCTGCCTACTTTTACTATCTAATCAACCAATTGAACTAATTTAGTTGAATTAAAACTTAATTATCAAAATGTAACCAAAACAATTTTGATTTTATCCAATGCAGCCTCTGCTTCAATGGTTTGCTGTAGATTGTTGTCATTCTTCTTGCTATAACCCTGGAGTTCCAATCAGTAACAACACCATCAGCAGCAGCAGCCCCTTCTGCAAGCAAAGTCAGGACGATTTGAACAGTAAAGAATTTGAGTTTGCCAACAACTCCTCAAATTCCTTGATGTTCATGCCCAATTGCTTTCTAAGATATTCAAATTTGCTCTTATTTAAGAGTTTGGTCTTGAGAGCTACAATGCAGTAGTTTTACTTCTCCTTCCTGTTGTACTTCTTGGATGAAATGAAACTTGATTTTGAAATACTTTGTTCTACCATGAAAGACAGGATTCTTAAAGATTGCGATGATTGATTAATTGTCAATTTTGATCTTTATGGCTTTATGTTGCTCTTGCTTCATATCTGATAGCATCTTCCTTAACCAAAGTGCTTGATTTATTACAGTAACAGTAGCAATGTATTCTGCTTTTGTAGTGGATTGAGTTATCACTTCCTGCGTCCTTAAACTCCATATAAAGACTTTAAATCCAAGTGAAAACAAATATCCTGAGGTGCTCTTCATGTCATCATTGTTATTTGCCCAATCACTATCTAAGACGCTAGATAGCTTAATTGTTGCTGTCTTTCTAAACCAAATCTCATAGTTACAAGTTCCTTTAACATATCTTAGGATCCTTTTGGTTGCTCTAAGATGGATTTCACTTGGTGTTTGCATATATCTAGATAGAATGCTTATGACATGCATCAAATCTGGTCTAGTTGCTATTAAAAACAACAAGCATCCAATTAAGCATTTGAAAGTTGTACAATTAGCCTTTTTTAAGCCATCTTCCTTATAAAGCTTATTTGTAGGATTCAGTGGAGTAGGAATAGGTTTGCATGCAGTCATTTGATATTTCTTTAGTAGTTCATTTGCATACTTCATTTGATTGATAAAGATGCCTTCAGTTGACTGCTTAACCTCCATTCCTAGGAAGAAGGTCATTATTCCAAGATCAGTCATTTCAAACACAAGTTTCATTTGTTGTTTGAATTCATTGATCAAGGATTCATTGCTACTAGTCACTAACATGTCATCCACATAAATTGAAATGATCAACACCTCAATCTCTTTAGCTTTGGTATATATGGTGGGTTTACTTTGGCTTCTAGCAAAGACAAAATTAAGCAAATAAACATCTACCTTACTATACCAAGCCCAAGGAGCATGTTTCAGCCTATATAATGTCTTATTCTACAAGTATACCTTTTGCTCAGTACCTTTGGTTTGAAATCCTTCAGGTTATTCTATGTAAATGTTGTCTTCAAGGGTTCCATTCAAGAAGGCTGATTTGACATCCAACTAGAATACTTTTCAACCTTTGGAGGTAGACAAGGCTAGTAACAATTTGATTGTGTCGTGCCTTACAACTAAAGCAAATGTTTTAGTGTAGTCTATTCCATGCTGCTGGAAGTATCTCTTCACCACTAAGCTATTTGAGTTTATTGACTAAGCTATTTGCATTAAGCTTTACTTTGTATATCCATTTCACACCAATTACTTTTCTATTTGTAGGTCTGTCAATAAGCTCTTAGGTATGATTCTTTTTTATCATGCTCAGCTCCTCCTTCATTGCATCTTGGCAAGCCTACATTCTTGATGCTTCTATGAAGTTAGAGGGTTTTAATATGGCCACATGTCCTTTGGCATAAACATCTGTTAGTAACCTTGTTCCCTTTATAGGTTCATCATCAAATTCTGCCACTTGACTTGGGGGTGGATTAGGTTCTGCATTGGAAAGGCTGGAGTTTAAGCTGGATACTTATTGCCTTTTGGAAATTTGGCTTTTTCTTCAATCCCAACTAGCTTCCTTATCAACTTTATGCTTCTACTTATTGTCACTATATAGGTCTTGAGATGATAGACCCTATAAGCCTTGAATTGGCAGTTGCATCCAAGGAAAACATAAATCTAAGCTCTCTCATCTAGCTTACCCCTCTTTTCTGTTAGGATATGAATGTAATAGACATATCTAAAAACCCTTAAATGTTGCAATGAAAGCTTATCTCTATGTCAAGTCTTATATGGAGTCATTCATTTCACTACTTTTATAGGAGCTTGTTTTGAAGATAGTTAGCTATGTTAGTGGCTTTTGCCTATAAATGCTTTAGACATTTCTTCTTAAATAACAAGCACCTGGATATCTCTATTAAGGTCCTGTTTTTCCTTTCACTAACTTCATTTTGCTGTGGATTATATGGCACGATAAACTGATGATGTATGCTTGATTCTTCACAAAATTTGTTGAAGTTACCGGCTATGTACTATCCACTATTATCTGACTTAATGGTTGCTATGCTACAGTCAGTTTGTTTCTTAATCCAAGCCTTGAATTTGAGACATACATATGAGACCTTTTCCTTGAGTTTTAGGAAATATATCAAAGTGTATCTAGTTACATCATCAATGAAAGTGATGAAGTATCTACTGCCATTCAAGGAAGGAATGCTCATTGGTCCACACAGGTCTGTCTGAAGGAGTTGTAGCTTTTATGTTGCTCTCCATGCTGATGCTTGAGGAAAGGGCTATTTGGTTTGCTTTCCTTTCTAACAAGTCTCATATATTGGATCATTTGCAAACAACATAAGTATATCTTAAGACAATTCATGTGTTTGCTTTATAAAGAAATAGTTGGAATGACCTAATCTATTATGTCATAATTCATTTGTATTAAGAATGGCAGGATAAGCTAGCTTATTATTCTTATTCCAATTAATACAAAAACTTTTGTTCTACATTCTAACAACTAGAAGTTTAAGTCCTTTTGGATCAATGATTCTGCATTTCTCATTGCTAAATAACAAAGTATAATTCTTTTCCATCAATTGACCTACACTTAACAAGCTTTGGTTTATTTTAGGAAAATAAAGTATATAAGTTAACTACTTTGTACTTGCTGGGGTGCATACAATAATAGCTCCTTTCCCTTTCACTTCTAGATGTTCTTCATTCTTAATGCTAACTTTAGATTTGAAGGTTTGATCCAGTACCTGGAATTTTTTAGTATCATTAGTCATGTGGTGTGTGCTTCCACTATTAATAAGCCATGTGTCTATGGTTTTTTCTGATGCTTTACAAGTTACAATAAAGAGCAACTTTTCCTACTTTTCTTTAACTATTTAAGCTTGATTTGGTACATTGGCTTGACTAATCTGCTTATTTTTATAGACCTTTCCATATGCCTCATTTTATTGCAGGAGTTGTATCGAACATTTGGCCTAAACTAGCAGTACTTCTCTTGGTGATTAGTCTTTTTACAATGCTTGCAAGGACCAAACTTCTTTCTTTTACTTGATCCCTTTCCTTTTCCTTTATGTTTCTTCTTATCTAGCCTTTCATTGCTAGCTTTTAGGCCACTTACATGACCCTTTTCTTTACCTTAAGCTTTAGATATACTGATGAAAGTGGTGAATCAAATCAAACTTTTGGGAGAGAAGTTGACTGATCATAGGATTGTGGAAAAGGTCTTAGTGTGTCTTCTAGAGAGGTATGAGTCAAAGATATCTTCTTTGGAGGACTTAAAAGACCTTAACACCGTCTCTTTAGTTGAGCTTGTCAATGCCTTGCAAGCACTAAAACTTATAAGGAAAATCAAGCAGGAGGAGACAAAAGATGTTACTCTTTCATTTTCAAGGCTTTAAATTCCCTCTTTAAATTAAGAACTTGAATGTGCCTTGTCTTGTCACTGCCATGACACTCCTTCTTGAGCTTATTCCATGCCTGTTCCTGTTTAGCTGATTCACAAGTCATAATCCTTATAAAGATTATGTTTGAAACAGATAATGAATATGGGTGTAGGCCTTAAAGACTTTGGCAGTTTACTCATTGTGATGCTTGATTTAAGCAAGTGTAAGATTTTGTGGAAGCTCTTAGACTTGATTTGCTGCTTCCACAATCTTCCAGAGATCAAAAGCCTTGAGATAGGCTTTTATTTTGATTTCTTAGATGGGGTAGTTCTCCCTTGAGAACACAGAAGGTGTAGATGAAGGAAAATTACTAGTAGCCATTTTACAAAAAGTCTTGTTATTTAGGTGTTTGGTTTAGTGTTTAACACTTAACTCACATGTTTTCTCTCTAGTTTTAGGTCCCTTAATGACCTTAAGTTGCTTTTATACCATTGAAAGAAACAAATGTGTGTAAAGGAAGCTAAACCAACCAACAAGTAGGGAGCATAAGATTTTGTGGAATTGGGATACTTTTTCATTAACATTTCAAGGTCCTTATATAGACCCAATTTCAATCATTATAATCACTTAATTACTACATAAGGAGTAACTATAGAAATGAATGGCCTTACTTGATGAAACATATAAGTTAAGCAACAAAAAATGGTCCAGTATTACAATCCATAATGGTTAAACCAACAACCTTACCAACTCCCATTATCTTATCAACTCATTGAACTAATTTGGTTAAATTACAACTTAATCATTAAAATGTAACTAAAAAAATTTGATTTTATTCAATGTAACTTCTTGTTCAATGATTTGTTGTAGGTTGTTGTCATTCTTCTTACTGTAATCCTGGAGTTCCAATCAATAGTAGTAACAGCACCAGTAGTAGTAGCCCCTTCTACAGGCAAAGTGAAGATGGCTTCAACAGCAAAGAATTTGAGTTTGTCAACACATTTTGATGTATGGAATATATTGGGCCATACATAAGTAAGAGAGAGTTTGCTGGTTTCTTTTATACAAGGGCTGGTTCTGCACTTATCTTTTAATAGGTAGAAGCCTTTTGGTTTCCAAGTGTTGTTGAATTTTTTCTTCCACATCATGTTATAATACTAGATGGCAGTGAAAATTTGGGTAGGTATTGGATTTGGTATACAAAAGCATGAGAGATTTTTGTGTTTCTACAGGGTCTAGTTCTATTTATCTTCCTTTACTACTAAGACCTTTTCTTTGGTTTCCAAGTGCATATTTTTGGGTCCTAGGTGATACTTTAATTTTGTTGGGAAGTTAATTTTTGGTAGGGCTAAGTATAGAAATAAGAGTTCCTTTTTTATTGTTAAAAAAAATAGTTGGTAATGTGAAATGGCAAGATCACTTGAATTGATGAAAATTTGAGTGTGTAAGAAAGGATTTTTATCAAGGGAGATATTTTCCCTCATTTCCCTTATTTCAAGGGAAATGGTTGGAGCTAAAATTTTAAGTAATTATTAATATGGTAATTTTATTGTTATGGTTTGTAACTAGTCATATGTAATGGTAAGTTGTGGTACGTGTAGTTATAGAATGAATGAAGTTTCTTAAAAGGATAAGTATTAGTTCCATAAGTCTTTTGGATTAAAAATACAAATATTTGGTGATACATTACACTAATATTTGATATAGAGTTAATGTAAGATGAATATGTTAAAAGAAATAAGGTGAATATAGAGATTATGTGCATGAAAATAAATTGGGGAAGGTTAGGTGTGGGTTATAGCATCGACATTAAACGAGCTATGAGTTAAAGTTTAAGTATAGGGTGTGCTGCACTAGCATATGGTGTTAAGTGAAAAAGGTGTTTATGTAGCCAGTTAGTGTAGTAGTGTGTGCGAGCGACATGGTAGTAGGTATTGGTGACATGTTAGCATGCTATTGGCAACTAAATGACTGCTCATATACATCAATATCTCCTCCTACCAGATGACTAGATTTCCTAATACTCTTTAGGGGTATGCATATCTTTCTTGAAAGTTAGCCAATGTTAGCACATGAATGGAGGTTCGAGCCAATGCTGCAGGAGTATAAGGCAAATTAACTAACATATGTTCCACGAATTTGTTATGACATCACAAAACATTGGCATACAAGTTAGGGTTTAAGTCAACAATGTGCTAGGCAATCTACGTGCATAAGTTAGACGTGTATCACTAAGCTAACAATATAAGAGTGTGCAACAAACAAGCACAACCTTAAACCTAATGAAAATAAGGAGATCATGAGTGGTACTTCCTAACAATGTAGGCATGTGACTAGTGGGTGACATGTGTGCTAATTAAGCTATTTAAAGTGTTTGATTATCCTTAAAGGTAGCACGATATAAAGTTGCCACTGGTCGAAAATGTGAGAACATTTGTAGGTAATTTGGGTAGGTAGAATGTATCATTTAAGTAGGAGAATATGAGTCAAAAAGTGTTATATAGGACACTTAAACATGAAACTCAGAAATAAGGAAGCAAGGGCAATTTTTAGGGCCACTAAATCTTAAAACCAAGTAATCCACTAAGGTATAATTAGCTTGATAGCTAAGTTATGCAAGTCTAAATAGTGGGAAGTGTCTCATACAAACCCTTATAAATAAATATGGCCAATCAAGGACTCACAACCTAAAAAGAGAGAGCAAAAGGTGTGAAAAACACTTAAGTGCTTGACATTGTATCTTTTGTATACTTGATTGAAAAGTAATATAAGTTAAGAAGGCTCTTGTACATGTTGTGTGTCTATTGCTCTACTTTTGTGTTATTGTCTGAATACTTCACTTATGTTCTTGTGTGTGAGTTTGGTTGAGACTAGAGATGTCTTGGTGTCATCACGTGACAAAAAATTTGAAATGGAAAAGTTAGTTGTGTGACAACTGGTATTAGAGTCCTAAAGTTTAATCAATGATAGGTGGATTAGATTTTGATATGGTGTGGGAACAGGTGACCAAGATTGAAAAGATTTTTAGTGATATCCTTAAGAAGTAGGCCTTTTCAATTTGGTAAGACTTAATGAGTTGAAAAAATCGATATCTTTTGCAATCTAATTATAATAGTCCTAATTCTATATGAATCAATTGCTTTAGGGATATGGAGCATGATGTTACTATTCTTAAGAAGGCCATAGATAGCCTACCTAACAAAGGGAGTAAGGGATTATTGAAGATAAAGGTGCTTGAATCCAAGACTTTTGAGGGTGAATATGATGCTAAAGTCATTAAGAAGTTCTTATAAAATATAGAGTAATACTTTAAAACTACTTATATACTAGATGTAGAAATCGTAATGCTTACTAATAAGTATCTTGCTAAAGTTGCCAAGTTTTGGTGGCAAACTAGGCTTCATAACAATGCAAGTATAGGCAAACCTCGGATTGAGACATGAAAGATGCTAAAAAATGAATTCAAGTATCAATTCCTACCTTATAATACATCAAGGGTTATAAAGGAGTCACTAAAGAGATTGAAGTATAATAATATGGTGCATAACTAGGTCAAAGAATTTACCTCATTATTGCTTTATATTTGTAATATATCAACTGAGGATAAACTCTTCAATTTCATGTTAAAGCTTTAACCTTAGGTATAAATTGAACTAAGGAAGCAAGGTGTGAAAGACTTGCCCTTCACAATCACTTTGCAAATGAGAGCTTTATTAAGTGATCAAACTTGCTTGCTTTCTTGTGCCCTTTACTTTTCTAGCACTTTCAACTCTTTTACTTGCCTTTGAACGCTTTACACCTATTCTTTCAAACTCTTTAAGGCTTACTTAGTTCATCTTCACTCGTAAAATTGATTAAGTGTCATGTATGTTAGTATGATCGAGGCCTACCTCTATGATAAGTGGTATCAAAGCAAAGGTTCAGTCCTAGGTACAACCTGGTTCTTGGTAAAGTTACAAGCATGGCAAGTGAGGAAGGAATTGTTGCAACCATTGTGGAGGAGTGACAAGTGGAGCAATAAGCTCATAGGTGAAAGGAGCAACTTGTTCTTCCCAAGCATAACAAATCCAAGGCCCAAGTAAGAGAACCTATGAAGTCTTGTGTTGCTAGCTTAAAGAAGAGTATCACCAATGTGAGCTCTGTAGTGGGCAAACTCAGTAATCAAATTGCTAACTTGATCCATGAGAATGCCAAAATCATGAGGATTGCCAAATTCATAATTGAAGAGTTTGGTCATAACTTCAAGAGAAAGATACGTTCCCTTAACCAAAAGTTGTTCGACCTACGAAAGTTTGTTGAAAAAGAGATTCACGACCTTAATAGGGAGATGGAGTCACTTTATCAAAGTAGCCCACCTTTAGTTAGTACGGTTGCCACCACTATTACTACTACGATGTATGGTTTGAAGGTTCCAAAGTCAATGACACCCATAATGCTACCAATATAGAGAACTTTGTTTTCTACCTTGAGCAATACTTTGAGGCCATGAAAGTTGTTGACGACCTTCCTAAGGTAGGCAATACCCCACTATTTTTGAGGGATGCTACCCAACTATAGTGGAGATATAAGCATACTGAATGGAAGAAAGGCTTATGTGTCATCAACACTTGAAAGCAATTTAAGGATGAATTGTGCAAACATGTTGTGCCATACAATACAGATAATGAAACTAGGGGAAAGTTACGTTGCCTAAGACAAATGGGTAGTATTTCCTACTACATTAAGGAATTCACTAACCTTATACTTGAAATTGACCTGTTTGACAAAGACTTTCTCTTCACTTCAAAGATAGTTTAAAGGATTAGGCGAGAATGGAGTTAGATAGGCATAGTGTGCAAACTTTGAATGCTACCATTGCCACTGTCAAGACACTCATTAATTACTTTATCTATTCCAAGGGCAAAAAGCCTAACTCTAACAAAAGTGGGGGAGAGAAAACCAGACAAAAGAAACATGATATTGATTGCAAGAAGGGTGGACTTAAAAAACCCTTAAGTGGCAATCCCAAGTATGGTCAAAGATCTTCGAGCAAGCATAACACCAATAATATCCCAAAACCTTACTTCATTTGTGATGACCTCATTAGGTGAGAGACTACCCTAATCGAAAGGCAATGAATGTCATGGTGGTAGAGTTTAACAAGGAAAGGCCCTAAGTTGACATAGGAGTTATCCAACAATTAGATAACCTTTCCAAGCTTTTCTCTTTAGCAGTCTCTAAGGTGAAAGGATTGTTGTATGCTTATGTCGTCATCGAGGCCAAAGCTGCATATACGATGCTAGATATGAGAGTCATACATAATTTCATTGATATGCAAGAGGCCAAGTGTTTAAGTCTCAAACTCATAAAGGGAAATGACACCATTAAGGTAGTCAATTCAGAGGCTAAGTTTGTCTAAGGCATAGCATAAGGAGTAGTCATCCAAATCAGAGATTGGAGCATTAAGTTAGACTTTACTATTGTTCTTATGGACAACTTTAAAGTAATGCTAGGTCTTACATTCTCTTGCAAAACTTTAACTTTTCTCATTCCTACTTTGAGTTTCCTTGTGCTCTTTGATACTTGCAAAATTCAAGTGATTCCTCTGAAATGCATGGAGAAGTCAAAACCATCAATGAATTCTGCCTTACAATTTAAACAGGGTCTCAAGTTAGGTCAAAGTTATATTGCTACCATAAGGAAATTGAGCAATAGGGAAGACATAGCAACACTTACTCCAGCATTGTTGTAAACCATCCAAGTTATCCTTGCCAAGTTTAAGGACATAATGCCTTCTGAATTACCCAAGAAGTTTCCACCTAAATGAGATATAAATCATCATATCGAGTTAAAACTTAGTGCCAAACCCCTTACTATGGCCCCTTATTGCATGACACCTCTAGAGCTCATTGAACTGAGGAAGCAACTTTAAGACTTGATAGACTTAGGCTACACATAACCCTCGAAATCCTCTTTTAAAAGAAGAAGGATGGATCACTGTAGATGTGCATAGATTACTGAACCTTAAATAAGGTTACTATCAAGAACAAGTATCTAACACTCTTAATAGTTAATCTTTTTGATCAATTGGGGAAGGCAAAGTATTTCACTAAGTTAAACTTGCGATCAAGTTATTACCAAGTTTGCATTGCATAAGGTGATGAATTAAAAATGACTTGTGTGATCCGTTATGGAGCATTCAAGTTCTTAGTCATGCCCTTTGGTTTCACCAATGTGCTAGCTACCTTTTGCACACTCATGAATAAGGTACTATATCCTTTTCTTAACAAATTTATGGTGGTTTATTTGGATGATATAGAGGAGCATGAAGAGCACCTCAAGCAAGTCTTCTAAGTTCTTCGTGAAAACAAGTTGCATGTTAAGAAGAAAAAGTACTCATTAGCTAAGTAAGAGGTAGAATTCTTTAACCACAAAATCAAGGACAGTAGGCTTATGATGGATCCATCAAAGGTGCAAATTATTCAAGTGTGAGAGCCTCTAACCAAGGTTCCATAACAGATGTAAAGTTGTTGCTCTAAAGCAAGATAAAAGTAAATCAAATTCTAATTGTTTTATTTGCAATGGTCCACACAAGGTAAGAGAGTATCCACAAAGGGAGAAATTGAGCACTTTAGTGGCTGAAGGGAGTGGTAGTGATGCTAATTTGGATGATGGTAGCTTTTCTCAGGTCAATCCTATTTAATTGATCAATATGGTGTATGTAGATCACGCCTCATGACTGGACCTAATTTATGTCAAAATTGAGCTAGACAAGTAAATGTTGTTAGCAATGGTGGATTCTAAAGCAACTTACAACTTCATAGTTAAGCATGTGACAAACTCACTTGGGTTAAATGTGTGTAATAAGAATGGCAATCATATAATGACAATTAATGACATTCTTGAAATGACAAAAGAAGCTAAGGTAACCCTTAGTTAGTGGATTGGTAAATTTAATTTCTTTATAATATCATTGGATGATTTTGATGTGATCTTAGGATTGGATTCATTTTGCATTGATACCTCATTTAACTGGCTTGATGATCATGGATGAGACTTAATCATACTTTTTTTGTTAGTAAGAAGCATTCTCTTACTTGCAAAGATAGGAAAACTTATACCATATTATCTATTTTGTAGGTGTAGCAAAGGTCAGAAGAAAGGGATGAGAAGTATTTAGTAGTTTTGTAAGTGATCAAGTAGGTAAAAACAAGCATACCAAATAAAGATGTAATGAACAAAGCAAGTTACTGTATGTTAGCCAAATCTTCTTTAAAGAAACATATCACAGACAATAAGTGAATTTTGTATAATCAGATATAGGGAAAAAACAACAAGTGTTGAGAAGCCATGCAAGTTTGATGCAAATGTTGTTTAATAAGGCTTGAAACAATAAGAACAAGGTATGGTGATGTACAAAGGATGACAAACTATATTGTGGGTTTTCTTTAAGGTATAATTTTAATCTTGAAAATGTTATTGATGTAGGTAATGTTACTTATAAGTGGTAGCAATCAACCTTGTGGAATTCTGCCCTAAGACATGAGGTTAGTAGGGTGTTGGAGTTACAGATGTGAAGAGGTTGGTTCACTCTATTGACAACGATGTTGGCTTTAGTAAGTACGGGTATATTGTTAATCCCTTAACTATTTTGACTTAAAAATATAAGTATTTGGTGGTATTTTGCACTAATATTTGGTATAGAGTTAGTGTGAGATGGACACTTTAAAGGAAACAAAGTGAATATGGAGTCCACATGCATGGTAGTAAGCTAAGAAAGGTTAGGTGTGGGTTTAGGCATTAGCATCAAACGAGCTATAAGTTAGAGGTTTGAGCATACAATGTATTATGGCAATATGTGATGGTGTTGTGACAACATATGATAACATTAGTATTCAGTAAGAAATGTGTTTAAGTCATTGGTTGGTATGATAGTGTACATTAACAACATAATAGCATGCACTAGCCATATGACAACATACTATTGATAACTAAGTAATTACTTAAACACATTAATGTCTCTTCATATCCAATGGTTAGATTCTTTTATACTCTTTATAGGAGTATGCAAGACTTATTTAAGAGTTAGTCAATGTCAGTGCATAGACAGAGGTTCGGGCCAACATTACACAATTTTAAGGAAAATTGACTAACATTTGTTTCTATGAATTAACTATGACATCATAAGATGTTGGTGTATGGGTTGAGATCTAAGCCAATAACATGCTAGGTAGCCTATGTGCATGAGCTAGGTGTGCATTACTAAGCTAACAATGAGGGAGTGTGCAATAAGCAAGCACAACCTCAAAACTCCACAAAAATAGGGAGATTATAGGTGGTACTTCTTAACAACATAAGCATGTGACTAATGGATAATATTTATGTTGATTAAACCATTTAAGGTGTCTAATTTTCCTTAAAAATAACATGATATAGAGTTGTTACTGGCAAAAAATGTGGGAACATTTATAAGCAACTTAGAGTGGATAGAATGTACTCTCCAAGTAAGGGAATATGAGCCAAAATACAAGACACTCGAACATAAAAGCTAAAAATTATTGAAGTTAGGGGTACTTTCCAACGCCACTAAACCATTAAACTATGTAAATCACTCAAGTATAATTAGTTTAATAATCAATTCATACAAGTTTAAATAGTTAGAGGTGTCAATTAAAAACTCCTATAAATAAATGTGGAGAGTTAAGGGCTTACAACCAAATAAAAGGGAATGAAAGGTGTGGAAAACACTTGAATACTTCACATTATATTCTTTGTATATTTATGTAAAAGTAATAAAAATTAAGAAGATTTTCATATGTATTGTGTACTTATTGTTCTACTTTTTTACTATTATGTGAATATTTTACTTGTTTTCTTGTATGCAAGTTTGGCTAAAACCAAGAGATATCTTGATGTCATTTAAAATAGGAAAATTAGCCATATGATAATAGGTACCTACAATTGTAATGATTTTTAAAGAGATTGATGAATTGTATGAATTTTGCAATCCGTATGCAAGATTAAAGGGTTTTGGAATTGCCAAGTGTAAAGGTAAGAAAGATGAATTGACTAGGCAATATAAGTGGATAAAAATTAATTACAGTAATGGTTGAGAGCATATGGCAAAGGCTACATCAACATGGGTTAAATAATGGAAGAAATTGGAAATGAGGAGAATTGTAGGGGCTGAATTTTTTTGGGTTTGGCATTGATTAGGGTTTCCTCATAACCTTTAGGCCTCTAGCCTTTTGTTTTCTCCCCTTTTTATAAGCTTTGCTAGTTATTTGTTCAATTTTTGTAGCAAAACGCAAAAAGGGGGAATAGTTACATTAAAGTTGAACAAGGAAGCTTAGTAAGCAAGGAAGTTTTTGCGGGAAATTTTGTTATTACACCTATTATAGTTTTTATTTTATTTGCAACTTACTTTTCAAGGAATTAGATGAATTTGTTAGACATTAAGGGAGTATATATGAGAGCGAATTTAGATTTGAGAATGTATGGAAAATCAGATTTATGAAATCAAAATAAACTTTTTTCTTTTCCCTGAATTTCCCTTGTGATGGGCTCATTAGTCCCTTCCTATTTGGATACATAGCCTAAAGTTTTTTTTTTCTTTTAGTTTTTTTAAGGGTCATAACCTAAAATAATTAAAGTTGGTATAAATGCCCCTTTTGGCTGGAAAACCTAGTAAGCCGGTTGTGAGAGAAAAATAAAATAAAAAAGGTTATTGAAAGAGGGAGAGAAAAAGAGGGAGGCCGCTGAAAGAGAGGGAGGAAAAATCAGCATTCTTTAATCTTATATTTAGAAAGAATATTAGTGTCTAATTAAGTTGAAACTTGGATAGTTGATAGAGGATATTTGGTTCTTAATTCTGAATGGTGGAGATTGTGTTTTAAGCATAATATGGTAAATCGTGTTGATGAACATTGATTCATGGTCTGATTGAGTTGATGTTTGGTTAGCTGGTGGGGGACATCAAGAAATTGATTTTGGGCAATTGGATTATTACTTTAAGGTTTACTTGTTGAGTTATAGTTGACAGAACGTGGTTAGCCTATTTTGCTCAACTCATTAGTCTATTATTTAGTCTAAATTTAATTTTGTTCAATTTGTTTGATGTAATTGAGGTTATGTATTATATTGTACTCACTTGATTATAGTGGAGTTGACCTCTAACTCGGAGTGTTCTGTGGTTTTTCTCCCTTTTGATTTAGAGGGGTTTTCTACGTAAAAATTGGTGAGTTCTCTTATGTGATTTATTTGAATTGTCATTTTTGTTATTTAATCATCTCTTCATAGGTTCAAGGAAATGGGAAAAGTTTCCTACACTATTTATACTCCGTTGCCCCCTTCTCCCATTAGAGTGGTATCAGAGCCAGGTTAGTGTATTTGATTCATTTGAATGATGAAGTTGAATGTGAATAAATTGGTTTGTTTGAAAGATAAGAATTATCATATACGAAAGAGTAAAATAAAGGACTCTTATTTATAAAGAGATCGCATTTGCCAGTATTTGCTACTACAAAACCTGAGTCTAAGACTGATAACAAATGAGAATTTGAGTATGGAAAAGTTTATGATTTTATACGACAATTTGTTGATGATAATGTTTATAATCACATTTGCAATGAGACGCATGCATGGACTTTGTAGAACAAACTTGAGACTTTGTAAGCTCCAAAGTCTAGTAATAACAAGTTGTTCTTGTTAAAGAAAATGATGCACCTAAGATATAATGAAGGGAGTTTAGTTGCTAACCACTTAAATGAGTTTCAGGATCTCATTGATCAGCTGTCAGGAATAGGCATTAAGTTTAATGACGAGGTTCTTGGGTTATAGTTACTTGTTACCTTACCTGATTCTTGGGAGACTTTTCAAATCTCATTCACTAATTTTGCCTCCGGTGGTATTTTATCATAAGAACTTGTAAAGGGTGGTGTGTTAAATGAAGAGATCAAAAGAAAATCTTAAGGTTCATCATCATCTAAATTATAGGTTTTAATTACTAAAAATAAGGGGAGAAGTGAAGAAAAATGAAATGGTAAAAAGGGTAGAAGTAAAAGCTGGAGCAAGTCAAGATCTAAGTATAAGAATGCCCAATGTAATTATTATGGGAAAATGGGTCATATTAAAAAAAGGTGTTATAAGTGGAAGACAGAAAATAAAGATGATAGTGATAAGCACGAAAGGAAAAATATGAGTAATGATCGTGTTGCTACTGTATCCATTTTTGGTATTAATGACCTTATTATTGTTTGTGATAAGGAAGTGATTAATTTGACATCTCATGAGACTAATTGGGTCATAAATAGTGGTACTTCTCTTTATGTTACTTAAAAAATGAAAATTTTCACAACATATACTCCTAATGATTTTGGAGTTTTGGAGATGGGTAACAACGACTTAACAGAGGTCATTAGCATTGGTGATGTTGCTTAAAGACCAACAATGAAGCATAGTTGACATTAAGGGATGTTAGACATGTCCCTGATATCCATTTGAATTTGATTTTGACAAGAAAGCTCGATGATGAAGGTTTTTGCAGTACCTTTGGTGATGGCTAGTGAAAGCTTACCAGAGGCTCCCTAGTTGTGGCACAAGGTAGAAAATGCTTTAGTTTATATCTTATGCAAGCTAATATCTTCAAAGATGTTGTAAATGCAATAAAGAATGATAATTCTATTGAATTATGACATAAGCAGCTTAGCTATATGAGTGAAAAAGGGATGAATTGTTTGATAGGAAAGAACTAACTTCTAAATATAAAAAGTGTAGTTTTAAAGAAGTGTCCTCACTGCTTTGCTAGAAAATAGAATAAAGTTATATTTAAAAGTCACACATCTTCAAGAAAATCATAGTTGCTTGAACTGATGCATTCTGATGTGTGTGGTCCTTTGAAGGTACGCTCACTTGGCAGTGCTCTTTAATTTGTGAATTTTATTGATGATCACTTAAAGAAGTTTTGGGTTTATGCTTTAAAGACTAAAGATTAAGTATTTGATGTATTTAAACAATTTCATACCTTTGTTGAGAGACAAACTAGTAAGAAGCTAAAATGTGTCCGTATTGATAATAGTGGTGAGTACAGTGGTCCATTTGACGAGTATTACAGAAAGCATGAGATTAAACACCAAAGGATACCTCTGAAGACACCAAAGTTGAATAGTTTAACAAAAAGGATGAATAAAATGTTGATTGAGAGAGTCAGATGTTTTCTCTCATATGCAAAATTGCCTAGATCCTTCTGGGATAAAGTCTTAAATATAGTGATACACGTAATTAATCTGTCTCCTAATGTTCTACTACAAGGTGATGTTTCGAATAAAGTTTAGTTTGGTAATAAGTCTCATATGACCATTTGCGAGTCTTTGGCTATAAGGCTTTTGTTTATGTCCCAAAAGATGAAAGAGGGAAGTTAGATGTGAAGACTCGACAGTGTATCTTTCTTGGTTATGGTAAAGATTACTTTGGGTATCGTTTATATGATCCAGTTGAGAAAAAACTTGTAAGGAGTATAAATGTTGTATTCGTTGAGGATCAAAACATTGAAGATATTGAAAAGTTAACTCCTCAGGTTAATGATAATCTTGTTAATATTATTCCATTTCCTCAGACACCTTTAAGTAATCCTATTGATGTTTATGGTGATGTTCTAGAACATGATGAGAATGTTCAACATAATCGTAATATACAGGGTGTAGGTGATATTGATGCTCCCATAAAAGATCATTTATACATACCTTCACCTTTATTTCAGCTATAAAGGTCCAATAGAATTCCAATGCCTTATACTCGGTACTCTTTTAATGAGTTTATGATATTAACTGGCAAGGGAGAACCTAAGTGCTGTAAAGAAGCAGTTGAAAGTGAGCGCGGGTAACATTGGATAGATGCCATGACAAATGAGATGAAATTCTTATATGATAACTTTACTTATGAGTTAGTAAAGTTGCCTAAAGGTAAAAGGGTTTTGAAGAATCGGTGGATTTACAAAATAAAGCAAGAAGAAAATAATTCACGTCCACGTTATAAAGTCAAATTGGTTATTAAGGGATTCAATTAGAAACAAAGCATTGACTTTAAAGAGATCTTCACACCGATGGTGAAAATGTCTTATATTCGAGTTATGTTGAGTTTTGTTGCTAATTAGGACTTAGAGATTGAGTAGATGGATGTGAAAACAACTTTTCTCCATGGTGACTTGGAAGAAGAAATTTATTTGGAACAACTATAGGGTTTTAAGGTGAAAGGAAAAGATGATTATATGTGTAGGTTAAAGAAAAGCTTGTATGGCTTGAAATAAGCTCCGAGACAATGGTATAAGAAGTTTGAGTCTATTATAAAGGAGTAAGGCTATAAAAAGATGACTTTTAATCATTGTATTTTTGTTTAGAGATTCACTGATGATGATTTCATCATTTTATTACTTTATGTTGATGATATGCTTATTGTTGGTTGTAATGCTTATAAAATTAACAAGTTAAAGTAAGAGTTAAGTAAGTCCTTTTCCATGAAGGACTTAGGACTAGTAAATAAGATCTTTGGCGTGTCAATCACCTAGGATAGGAAAAAGGGATAGGAAAAAGAAAAAATTGTAATTATCTTAGAAACAGTACATTGAAAAGGTACTTTAAAGGTTTAACAAGAATAAGGCTAAAGTAGTGAGCACTCCTCTTGCTACATAATTTAAATTATCATTAACTAACATCCTTCCACAGAGAAAGAGAAGGAAGAAATGCAAAAAGTTCCTTTTGCCTTATATAATTAGTACAATTAGTCAGTTCCTTTCAAATCCTAGTATTAGAATGTAGTGAAGTGGATAATTAGATATTTGTAAGACTCCACTGATTTAAGACTTTGTTTTAAGAGTGATAAGTCTATTTTTACTAGATTCATAGATTTAGATATAATAGGTAACATTGACTTCAGAAAGTTTACTTCAAATTATGTGATTACTCTTACAGAGGGAGCAGTGAGTTGGCAATCTCAATTGCAAAAGTGTGTTGCATTGTCCACTATAGAGGCAAAGTTTATTGTAATAACTGAAGTGTCTAATGAGTTGTTTTGGATGAAAAAATTTATAAAGGAACTCAATTTTGAACAATCAAATTATGTGTTGTATGGTGATAGTTAAAGTGTCATCTATTTTAGTAAAAATCTAACTTTTCATACTAAGTCAAAACATATTGATGTGTGGTATCATTGGATATGAGATGTTCTTGATTCTAAATAGTTGACACTTGAAAAAATTCATAGATGATAATGTTGTTGATATGATGACAAAAGTATTGCCAAAATGGAAATTGGAGCTATGTTGTGCACTGGCTATAATGACCAATATCTCCACATAGTCGAAAGGGTGAAAATTGATGGGCTAATTGGTCCCTTCCTATATGGATATATAGCCCAAAGTTTTTTATTTTATTTTAGTTTTTTTGTGGGATCATAACTCAAAATAATTAAAATAGGTATAAATACCCTTTTTGGATGGAAAACCTAGTGAGTCGGTTGTAAGAGAAAAAAAGAAAAGACTATTAAAAGAAAGAGAGAAAAAGAGGGAGGTCGCCAAAAGAGAGAAAAAAATAGTATTCTTTGATCTTATATTTGGAAATGATATCAGTATCTAATTAAGTTGAAATTTGGATAATTGATAAAGGATATTTGGTTCTTAATTATAAACAGTGGAGATTGTATTTCGAGCACATGTTGGTAAACTGTGTTAATGAACATTGATCTATGGTCTAGTTGAGTTGATTTTTGGTCAGCCGGTAGGGAATGCTTGGAAATTCATTTTGAATAGTTGAATTATTAATTTGAAATTCACTTATTGAGTTGTAGTTGATAAAACGTCATTAATTTATTTTACTCAACTCATTAATCTCTCATTTAGTTCAAATTAAATTTTGTTCAATTTATTTGTTGTAATTGAAGTTATTTATTTTTATTATACTCACTTAATTATAGTGAAGTTGATATATGATTCAGATTATCTCATGAAAATTTTTTCCTTTTCATTTAAAGGGATTTTCCACATAAAAAGTGGTGTATTTTCTTATGTGATTTATTTGAATTATCATTTTTGTTATTAAATGATCTTTTCACAAGTTAAAGTAAATTGTAGAAATTTTTTAAACTATTCATACTTGAGTGCTCCCTTCTCCTGTCACCCTATTCCTCTGTGCTTAGTGTCATTCTCTTCTCTTCTGCATTTCCCTCTTTATTCCTTGGTTCCTTTTCCCTTAATCAACCCTTTACAGTTGCACTAAGTGACATGCCTCATTACTTAAAGATAAAACCTTGGTGGCAAAATTTTTCCCCAATGTAAAAGTTATGTTTTCCTTTTGTTTTAGAGCCACTTTAATAATGTATTATGGAGATAATTTTTGTTATTTGAACGTCTCTAAGTCCTCATTTGTAGTTTTGGTGGCCCTAAAGGTTATTTTCTCTTCCACAAAATTATCTTTTCGGTAGAATCCGTATCTTTGACCCTATTTTGCTATATATTAAAACAACATTGCATATTTCTTTTGACGGAGAAAAAGACCCCTCTCTCTCTCTCTGTTTTTTTTCTTTTTATGCCCCTATAAAACCTTTTTTCATGGTATTATAGACATTGAATTACCTTAGGATTCTATAAACCCCATGGCTGCACACCGAAGTCTTCCCAGCGATATGCTAAAACGTCTTCAACAAAACAAACCTTTGCATCTTGAAACACACAATAGGTGAAGTGCTCGTTTTTTGTTAGAAAAAAAAAAAATTGCTCGCTCATTTTTAACATAGTGTTCTCATCCTTATAAATTTTGACATCGCTGTATATAGGACTAAAGTACTCAATTGGACGATTTACATCATCAAGTTACTGAAGTAGTATCCTTTTCGACTCTGATGTACATACGACGAACCTTGTTACGTTAATATAAATTTCTCTAGTACAAACTTCCAGCCAAATTTCGAGGTTACATTAGGTACCTACATTTGTATTTGTTTACCCCAAAATTGTTTTCTTGAACGTGCTAATTCTAAATTAGTAAAGTTTTTACTTTAATATTAAACACTGTTGCACACAAGTTGCTATTGACAAATTAGAATTTTCTTACACTTTTCAGCCCTAATTTGGAATGGTAGGAAGGTCAACAAAAACAGATGATTCCATGGTACACCTTAGCCGTGTGAGGATGTGGTGGGAACTCTTTATAACATGTCTTCAAAGAATAAATTTAGCAGCATAATGCACAACCTAGGTGGTTGTTACCCGATCATTGTGACCAGCTGCACCTTCTATAATGTCACAGACAAGTGTTCCAGTTTTCATTTGAGGGCCAAACATTTGGACATGCTAAGATATTCAATTATTGAAATTTCCATCTTCCTGTGTTCACCCTGCGTCATATCAACTTCTCTACCATCCATGATACCATTGCAGTCCATGATACCATAGCAGTCCAATGCGCTTGGGAGGTTTCACAACACTTCCATGTCAAAATCTGTTGAACCAATATTGAATGCACGTAAAATTTTACAAGCTTCACATGGTAATATATACAATAATTTTTGGAAATTCACTGTATGACACATTGCAGCCGTCTTTCTATGTTTAGCCTTCTACATATATGTTTTAGTTCCAATTTACATTCTTTTGTACACAAATGCACATATTAGGAATGTTGTTACTTAAATTTTTAATGCTGTTGCACTTTTTTGTTAACATTCATATTTTCCTGTTTAATTTGTCATATGTAGCACATTTCTCTTATTCTCTCCTTATCATTGCCGTATGTGGACATTGAAGCAACTATAAAAGAAAATATCTTCGAACCCACATAACCTAAGAAGCACAAATGCACATAACATGTAGTTTATTACACTCGAATTGAAAATAGTTGGATAATTGTTAATGTTAAAGGTTTTTCTTCTTTTGTCTTTTCCTTGCCAAAGATGTTGACAGTATAAATTGAATTTTTCCATTTTAATGCTCGCTTTCATTTGAGTAGCCAAGCGCCCTTTTTCCCCTTCCACATATATATTTGTCGCAGGATACTGCCAGAGAAAAAAAAAAAAAAGAGAGAGGGAAGCATGGTATATTTACATTCAAATGTATTGCTAAAGTTTTTAATGCTGTTAAATTTTGAATATAAGCTGTTATAAAATATATTAGATGATTGAACTCTTAATATTTGCATTTATTTTGGGAAACTTGAGAAGTTGCAATGAATGAGTTTTTTTTTTTTTTTAACATTCCTAGATCCTTCGCAGAGTGCGATTTTTCTGACCATAATTTTGAATATTGTTGAACGTTTTTTCTAATCTTCAAATTACCCTGTTGAACTCCTCCTTCATAGTCATTTTATATTTTCGTTGCCTTACGATTGGCGTGTAGAGGCATTGAACCACCCAGAAAAAATGAATTTCTTTAAAGTATCTTAATCTAAGCCATCAAATTGTACATAATATATGTAGTCTCTTACCTTTAAGTTGTGGTCAGTTTCATGATTATTCATGTTAAAAATATTTTTTCAGTTGTCTTTGCTTGGAACTACGTGTTGACAGTCTAAGAGACAAAGTGTCGGTTTCGCGAAGAACAACATACTACAGAAAATATTTTTTGAAATTAATTTTTTTCTATGTTTGTTCATAACTTAAATTTTGTCAAAAATATTTTTTTATTTGGTGTATGTATAAAAAAATATAAATTTTTAAAATATTAATAATATTTTTTCAGATACACATTAATTTTTTTTATTTTTCATTATATCCTTTTTTTTATATTTTTTATCTCCTTCCTTTTCTATTCTCTCTGTTTTTTTTTTCCCCTTTTCTCTGTCCCTCTCCCTCTTTTCTTCTCTGTCCTTTCCTCTGTTCTCTCTCCACGTTACATATTCTGACACATTGTTGTCTATTATTGTCACCACGTTGCAAACTCCGTTGGATTGGAAAGAAGTGATGAGCGTAAGGAAAAACATAATTTCGAATGAATATACTAAAGCGTTTCTCGCCTCATTGGGCTGACAAGTGCACAATGTTGAGAGTAGATTTTTGAGGAAAAAACAATGGCCATAAGTATTTACAAGGTGTAAATGTTGCATTATTTTTCATTATGAATATATGATGCATTACTTTTAATGATAGATATACATTATTAATTTTATAAATTAAATTTTTTTTACAAAACTTTATTTTTGGATCATCCAAAAACAATTTAAATTTGATTCATGGGCATATTATTTTGTGTATAGGTATGAAGTTTTTTTTTCTTTTTTCTGTTTTTAAATTAGCACTATATGCAACAAAATTTCGCAAGAGTTCATAAGAGTGCAACCAATTTAGATTTTTTGTCCACGAGGACAAAGTTTACAGTCATAAGGTAAATAAGTAACATTGCACACATTTCTACGTTGTTTGCATCTTACAAAATTTTGTCACCTTGTTGTTTTTCAACCATTTGCACAAGATAAAGTAAAGAAATAAATAAAATTTACGCTTCACATTTTTCTATCATTGTACACTCATGTATTAATTTGTGGTAAAGATATTACCTTTTCAATTAATTGCTACATTAAAAAAAAAAGAAACTTATTTTTTTAATTGAATCCGGTTGCATTTGAGTTAATTTTTGAAAATTTATGTTACTTTTATTATTCCAACCTTTTAGATATGCGTAGTTACACCTTAAATTAGTGCAATCTAATAGTACATGTCCATCTTTCTTCCAATGTTTACCAAACCTTGTTTATATTAGTGGTCAACAAAAATAATCTCTGTTCTTTAATGCGTACATGACAAAGCCTTTTACTAACTATTGCACCCGATTGCGCATTATTTATTCATTGGTTCACAACATTTTAGATTTGGATACCAACACCTTAAATTAGTAAAATTTGTCTTTGTTTGTTTGCCCACTCATGTATAAACTTGTCAGCAATGAAGAGAACCTTTGCTTTCATATGCGGGTATAACAGGAACTATTGTCATAGACGGATTATGTCACAAACAGGTTATATATAACCTGACTTACATATTAAATAAGAAGAAGAGGATTTTGAGTTATATAAATACGGGTACTGTAAACACCTCAATAGACTATTTTTTAGAGAAAAAGTAATAACCTCGTGATAGATGGTATTAAAATTGGCCTGACCATGAATCTGATATTTTCTGCCAAACACTTCACATGCAAGAAATAGGTAAGAAGAGTCTTGATTCCCGACAAGAATATCGATAGATTTAGTGGAACAGAATGTTACAGATGGATTATGTCACATATGGTAACAAATTATATTATAAACGGATTCATATTAGATAGGAAGAGAGCATTTGACTTATATAAATGTGGGTACTACACACTTAATAAATTATTTTTTAAGAAGAAAATAATAATTCCGTGACACTATACTGATATATCGTGTAACTTTATTGTACATTGTTTAAAGTGTAAAAAAATCATGTTGCCTAGTTTCTTTGACGAGTGTTCTACTGCCTTAGACAGCCTCCTAAAATATTCAAATCTATGTCCCCCAGCCTCATAGGAACCAGATGACCCTTTGCTGCTTCCATATTCGTCTTCCGTTGAACCTACCGCGTAAATCTTTGTCTCTACTCATGCTTAGATAACTAATTACTCCAATTGGACCAAAATTGACATAAAGATTAACGTACATGCACAACCTAATCATCACAGTTTTTACTTGAATTCAAATCAAACACATTACTGCCCGCATCTATCTTCGCAAGCAATGTTCAAAAGCAGAGTTAAACACATAGCAGGTTTGCCAAACTGAAAAAATTCATCTACAAAGTGACAATTAATCTACAGTCCTAAAGACGAGACAACCAGAGGTTATCGCCTTTTGTATATTCCCAAGTAACTTATATTCGTGCATTGCCGTATTGATTAATTAGTAGCGCGAGAGATGAGAGACATCAATCACAATACCAAATTCGAAATCTGTTCCACATTTATTTATCCTTTGTACTTATGCTTTTAACCCAATTACCTCTCTTCTTTGTCTAAGTAGAACTAAATATTCAACCAAGATGGACAGAAATATACCATGTGCTTCAATATCTGATGCAAAACAAGCCACAAAAATGATTTACGATCAATGTGAACGGCCATTACCATAATCTACAAACTAATTGATCATATCAACTTTGATGGAGTAATAACCTGCCATGCACAGTGTGACTGGGAAAACTGCATTGCCTGTGCTTTATTAATTTCTTTTCTGAGATACAAGCAGAGATATATAAAATGAAACAAGATACCTACTCTAGTTTCAATTGAGCACAACTAAATGACATGACATTAGATTCCACTAGTTTTCTCTGAATGCACAAATTTCTTCAGCAACAAAATTGGAATTTTAATTAAAGGAGAATGAAAGCATTTGTCTAATAACACCATAAGGTTATTTCGATCGCTATTCCAACAAGTGCAGCATGATGAAGGATTCTGAACTAATAGATGGTGACAAATTGGCTTCAAGACTCTTCGTCTTCACAAGGTATTTCGCTATCTCGCTGAGTTATATCCAACTTTGTTGGCAGATTCCACTGCTACGATCTTAGTTGTAGCACAACAAGCATTTTCCCCAAGTAGAGCTTTTAAATCATTCTCGTCAGGTAACTCCAGGTTCTCCAGAGGACAAATGACTGAAGGAACCACTTCTGCATCATTTTTGCTCTCCTTTTCCACAGACGAAGATAATTCCCCAAGACCTTTCCCTAAGGACAGTGTATTCTGCATTCGAGCATCATGGGCTTTGCATTCTTTTTGAGGGTGGAGCTCAGAAGTGAAATCGATTTCCATTCTGAAACTGTGTTCTATATTACCAACAAACAGGACTCAGTCTATCGATTCCACAGTAATGGATCATTCTGAGCGATCCAGTTTGGGTTCATCAATTGACAAAAGCAGACATCAGCTCCATGTCAAGTTCATAAAGATAAATAATCATCTGCACATAGATTTGAAGTCTGAAAAATAATTAAAAAGATGGCGTGGAAATCTGGAAATTCTGTTTTCACTGCCTCAGAATTGTCAGCCGCTTAAAAGTTCATGATGGTACATATTTCTTCCCCTTTTACAAATGAATGATCTTTAGTAATCTAAAACATAGTTTTTGGCACGTAAAGAGATCTGAAGATTCAAAACTACTTAGTAGCCCATAGAATCTTTAAATAATGTATTATTACCTGTTTTGAGCTCACCACCTGATGCACTCAATGGCATGCCTGCATCATGACCAGGATACCCAGAAGAACCTGCTGCAGCAGAAGTCATGAGATTCTCTGTGTTGATAGGTTTGTTGGTATCCAATCCACTTGCTATATTGCTCAGTCCTGCACCACAAAGAAGAGATAATTTTTCTTGGATGATCTCTTCGAAAGGCAATCCTGAAATTCCAATGAGTTCAGGTCAGACTCCTCCATGGTCCCAAAAACACCTCTAGAACATTACCATAAAAAAATGGACACTTTGCAATAGAAGATATAAGAAAAAAGTTGTGGACGTCAATGGAAGTACTCATTGGACTTCATAATTCAATGGGGTTCAGTAAATTGTGGAAGCGAGTTCTTCATCTAAGAGAATTGTGTGTCCATAGAATATAAAGTTCTAATATCTGTCACTAAGCCAGCTCTCTGAAATCAGGATTCAACCCCTGGTTTCTCTATCCCGTTTCTGGACTCAAGGCAAATTCCCATTAATTCTCAGCTAGGAGACAAAACTCAATTGCATTATATAGGATCATATATGCCCAGAGTCACAGATTTAGTATGAAAATTTTGATTAAGCAATATGACAATTCAAGTACAAAAGATCAAAACTTCCAACCTTCTTGTAAAGACCTAACAAATTGCATGGCTAGCTAATAAAGAAATGCTTCACATAAATTCAGACAAGCCATTAGGAAAAAAGCAAAAATAATTAAAATTAAATTGGGAAACCAAAGAGCATACAAGGGAAAATTTGGGTAATTTTTGAGAAAAATAATTCAAATCACAAAAATGAACAATAGCGGAAAAAAGGGGGCAGGGGAGAGAATTATGTGTGCAACACCATCGTTATTACAATAAAAGCAAATTGATTCTAAAAACAGGTAGAGAATTGATGATCTCATTAAACCATTAGAGAGAAAAAGAGTGAATTATGGGGACTGCCATACTTTCCCTTGAATCCCTCAAAGCTACTGTCTTTCTATGGAAAATGTTACACTATCACAAATATGAGCACTTCCAAGACACTGCACCACTAAAAACAAGAAACTTAACATGAATTAATTACAGAAAGAGAACTGAAGAGTTTAGTTCCACTTCTGGAGATGTAAAGAAGAAACGTGGTTGCTGTTCATCCAACAACTAGTAGTTACACGAGCCTCCCTGTCAAATTTTTCTATAGATTCCCAGGTATGAGGCCCGCCTACCATTTTAAAATTAATATAAATATTCAATAATTGCTTTACCGAAACTAGCATTACCACTTCACTACCAAACAACACACATGCAATCACTAAATGTTTTTGCACCTACCACCTAAGTCCAAAATATGAAATTGAACACACAATATTTTTCGCATTCCTGCAAAACAGAGTGTGCCATAGAACTTACCCCATCAATACTGCAGATGACCTGAAAGAACTCCGCTTCTGCTGTAAACCTCCAGTTTGCAGATTTTGGCTCCCACATACTAAGTCCCAACCAATGACAGAATTATGAAATTCAAAACATGATTTTTTTTTTTTTTCGCATGTGGATAAAAATCACTTCACAACCAAAGAACAAACATGGAATCACTTCTAGAACATAATATTTTAAAATTTCTATGGCACATTCAATCCAAAATACACATTCAATTAAGGCAGAACTATACAACACCTATCATAAAACCAATCTAAGCTTAGTCTGTAGCTATAGAATTTGAGAAACTGCATTTCAAAAGCAACTCAGTGTGCAGTAGCCTATTTAATTGATGCAGTACAGAGGCCGATTCACAAAGATCAACTAAATTAACTCAAATAATTAATGAGTTTTGGAACACCCTAATGAGAGGAGCAAAACCTTTCAATTTGCTAACAGAGTAGAAGAGTCAACCAAAAACTGTTATGCAAGTTTGATTAATTATTGTAGACCTACACTACTAATGATGTGAAAAATCCCAAAAAGTCATGATTTTGGGATCCAATATATGCAAAAAAATTAAAGAATATTTAGAAAAGTTAAATTAGATTTTAATAATATAAACTTTAGATTCATTATTAAAAGAAATACAAATTTAAAATATTTAAGAAAAATATGCATGACACATTCCAAAAAAAAAAAAAATTGAGAGTGATAAATCGAGTTGAATACCACAAGAATAAGTATTTTTTGATAAGTTCTTTAGTTATCGAAAGAACTGATGAAGAAAATCCTTACCTTCTATTTTTCTCAAAGAGGTACCTATTTACAAATTAAGATAGTAATTTAAAAAAAAAATATAAATTTCTATTTAGAACATATCTTTATTTAAGAAAAATTCTTATTTAGAATAAATTCTTATATAAAATATTTTCACTTTTATATAATTACATATTTAAAATAAACTTATATTAATAAGACTTTTACTCTCTTTTAAATTTGAATTCACTTAATTTGTAATTTGATTAACTTGAATGTCTTCAATCAGGTCATTTAGTGGTTCTTTCATCTTTTTTGTTCTAACTTGTATTATTGGACCTTTTGAAATGTTCAATAAACCTCTTATATTTTTTGAAACCTTCCATGCATCACTTCTAAACTTCTCATCATTCCCCTTCTCCTTGAAAGCATTCGTCTTTAAATCATCACCTATATAAAAAAGGAAAAGATAAAAAATATTAAATGTTACACTCACATTATACTCCTTTGGAAGGTTAAATTTATAAATATTGTCATTAATTCGTACTATAACTTGAAATAGACCATCTCTTTTAAGTTATAACTTTGAATGCCTTTGAATTAGGAATTGTTCCTTATATTTATACACTTAAATTCAATCACTAGATTCAAACACCTTCTTTTGCCCTTTATTGACATAGGATGCATATTACTTAGTTTATTTTTTAATACGTTACTGTACCTTCTCATGCAATTTTTTTACCATATTAGCCTTGTATTCACCATCTAAACTAATATACTCATTGATAGGTATAGGTGCCAAATCCAAATAAGTCAATCAATTAAAATTATATACAATTTCAAATTGATAGTAACTAGTAGCAGAATGAACACTTCTATTATATGCAAACTCAACATGCAATAAATAATTTTCCCATGTTTTCAAATTTATTCGAATAATAGCACGCAAAAGAGTAGAAAGAGTTCAATTAACCATCTCAATTCACCCATCAATTTATGAATGACAAGTAGTTGAAAATAATAACTTAGTATCTAACTTACCTTACAAAGTCTTCCCAAAGTAGCTTAAGAACTTTGTATCCTAGTTTGAAACAATGCTCTATGGCATGCTATGCAAATGTACTATTTCTTTAAAAAATAAGTCAACCACAATGCTTGCATCATTAATTTTATGGCAGGATGCAAGAGGTCCTTTGTACATTCTAGAAGACCCAATAACACAAGTTAGAGCCAAAATGATGAAAGAGGCACTAAATAGGCTAATTGAAGACATTTAAGCCAACCAAACTACAAATAGTGTGAATTCAAGTTTGAAAGAGAGTCAAGGCCTTATTAATATGATTGAAGTACTTATTGGGTCAAGACTAAGTAATAGCATTCACTTCTAAATAGGAGTTTATTCTAAATAAGTAATTGTATAAAAGTGAACATTTTATGTGTAAGAATTTGTCTTAGATAGGAGTTTCTTCTAAATAAGGATTTATCCTAAATAGGAATTTATACCTCTTTGAGATTGTTATCTTAACTTATAAGTATGCACCTTCTTGCAAGTTCAACAATATCAGACAACTTTGAGAGAAATAAAAGTAAGTTTTGTTCATCAATTTTTTTAAGAACTAAAGAACTTATCAATAAATACCTTTTCTTGTGGCATTTAACTCGACTTATCACTCTCAATTCCTTTCTTTTCTAGAGTGTGACATCCATATCCTTTTTAAATGCCTTAGGTTGGTGTTTTGTTGAAGTTGGGTTTAAGGTTTGTGTTATTAAAGTTTGATTTAACTTTCCTAGATATTCTTTGATTTCTTATGTGCATTAGGTCCCTAAATTACATCTTTTTAGGATTTGTCGCATCAATTGGTATTAAAGTCTGACTCTAAATTATGTTGGATCAATTAATTCTTTAATTTGTTGCCTTGTGATTCATTTATTTCTGTTTAACTTGTCTATTAAGCACATTACTATTCAAATGTGCTAATCTGTCCATTTACAACCCTTTTTACTTTACTCATTTGTTTGAGATCATAACTATAAAAAATGTGCTAATTTTAATTCTAATTATTGTCTTTAAGTATTCTATAATTGTTTTGTATTAAGTATAAGAAAAAAAAAAAGAAAAGAAAAAGGAGGAATGAAAAAAAAGAGGAATTAAAAAAGGCATCAAATTTAAGTTATTGATAAAAGTTAAATAGTTTGGTTATATTAGCTATAATAATAATATAGTTTTCTTACTCAATTCTAATTTTGCCATAAATTTTCTTGTTATGTCATCCAAATTTGTCCTTTTGGTTTAACCCCTTAGCCTAATTTTTATGAGTTTAGTTCATTAAATTCGTTTGTCCTGATATCCTTTTTTATTTTTTTTGACTCCTTGTTCTCCAATTAGTTCAATTCTACTTCATTTATCTTATTATGTTGAAAATCAATCCTCTTGATTTTGCATCTTTAGTTCTTTAAAAAGCTAAAAGGGAAAATTTGAGTGGTGAAAGGCAATAATGCAAGTTCATATTGAGAAAAAAGCCATAAAAAGTGTAAACACAAGGGAGTATGACACCTTTTCTTTTGAGCGAAACACATGAAAGAGTGTTTTGTGAGGTATCCTAATCATTTTGTGTGGAAGTAATACTATGACTTCCAAAGACAAAGGTGTAGTTTAAGAGGGAGTTAGTGATATGTCCTTCATGATCAAAGTTATGCAATAATAATTTTAGCATATGAATACCATATTTGATGATATAAGGGAGAGGATAGAGGAGCAAGCTAATACAATAATAGAGTTGCAAAGGAGGCATGGGGATGAAGTTCCCAACTTCACCCTAGGATCTACTAGTTTGTGATACTGAGAGGGGGGGTGAATCAGTATCACCACAATTCACAATTCGCAGGAAAGTGAACAACTTCAATCTCTTCTTAAAAGCGAACTCTTTCTCAGATTCGACTAAGGTAGATCTATTGCTACCTACTAATCACAATAGTCCCCAAAGTCACCTTTCAGACACCTTGCCTAATAGACAATTCGGATGTTCTTGTTTAGGTCTTCATTAGGTTATGGGTTGGCTGATACTTTAGCTGCGTTCACAACTCAATTCAAAACACAGAACGTAAAGCAAATTAAGGACACACGAGATTTACGTGGTTCCGTCAACGTGACGTACATCCACGGTGGTAGGGACTCTCCCTTACCGAGACTATCCATTATACTTGAGAATTCCAGTTACAATGGATGTCTTAATCTTCTGCTCCTTTCACTATTGCAATTACTAAGCAAGTACAATACAAAGAGTGTCACTTACTGTGTCTACCCTTCGTCTAGCTTGTCTTGCCTCTGTTGAATTGAAAGGCTGCTCCACTGCCGCTTAGAAGTTCACCGCAACGCTCTCTAACCTCTCTTGAAGAAATCTAGAAATACGTTGAGTTCTTTCCGATGCTTCGCCAAATTCCTTCTCTAGGTTGTCTCACACAGCTCCTGCTTTCACCGTCTCAAGGTTTCACAGCTTGCACTCAAGCTTCTGGTCTGCCGTTTCACGTCTCACGGCCTGCCCCACGCTTCTGATCAGTCACGCCGTTGCACGTTCTAGTCTCACGCTCCTGGTCTGCTGTTTCACGTCTCTTGGCCTGCCTTACACTACTGGTTTTTCTGGTTCACGTCTCTTGCCCTGCCTCACGCTTCTAGTCTGCTGTCTTCTCTTCCGGGTGGTCTCACGGATACCAGGTCTGCTGTCTTCTCTTCCGGGTGGTCTGTTTCTTATTTCTCCTCTTGCTGGTTGTGCGTTTCTGGTTTGGTTGCAGGATGTGTTTCTGGTTTGCTTGCAGGAGGCGTTTCTGGTTTGCCTGCAGGACGTGTTTCTGGTTTGCTTGCAGGACGTGTTTCTGGTTTGCTTGCAGGAGGTTGCACGTTCTGGTTTGCTCTCCCGGTGGTGACGTTTCTGGTTTGCTCTCCTGGTGGTGTTGTTTCTGATCTCTTGCTGTTCTGCTCTCTCTTCCTTTTGGCCGGTTGCTGTAGGGTTGCTGTTTATTCAATTGTGTTGGCCCTCTTGCCCTAGTTTTGTCTTCCAAGGCCTTTATATACTCTCTTCCATGAAACCCTAATAGGGCTTACATGGCAGATTTACATTCTTGCCCTTATGCTGCAGATTTACTTTCTTGCCCTTCCATGTGACTTTGCTGCCCTTCCATGTGACTTTACTCTCTTGCACACTTAACCCTCGTTGACAACAATTACAACCCATACAAGGCTGTGGGAACAACAGGGGACTATAAGGGTCTTAAAGTAAGAAAGCAATTGAGATGAGTCTATGACCATGAAGATGATATAGAAGTGATGAATTTGACGATCAAATTATTATGGTTAGAACTACTAATAATATAAGGGATCAAAGAGATTTTGGGAGGCAAGGCACCTATGATCGTGATTTGGGTAATATTAAAATGACAATTCCTCTATTTTAAGGTAAGAATGATCTTGATGTGTACCTAAAATGGGAGAAAAAGGTTGAATTGGTTCTTGACTACCACAATTATTCCGAGGAGAAAATGGTAAAACTTATTGCCATTGAATTTACTAATTATACTATTATTTGGTAAGATCAACTTATTTTGACTAGGAGAAGGAATTGTGAGTGGCCTATTGATACGTAGGAGTAAATGAAGGCTATTATGAGGAGGAGGTTCATCTTTAATCACTATTTTAAGGAGTTGTACCAAAGGTTGCAAGGGCTTATTTAGGGCACTAAAAATATGGAGGACTATCACAAGGAGATGAAAATTGTCATGATTAGGGTGAATGTAGAAGAAGATAGAGAGGTAACCATGACTCGATTTCTGCAAAGGCTAAATAGAGACATAGCCAACATGGTTGAGTTACAACACTACGTGGAATTAAAAGACATGGTGCATATGATAATGAAATTTGAAAGAAAACTTAAATGAAAGGGTTTCACATGGTTTAGGTAGAATTTGGGTTATATCTCATCTTGGAAGCCAAATTGGTGTAAAAGGAATGAGAAGGTCAATTACAAGTCCAAAGTTGAGTTATCCAAGAGCAAGAATATGGGTTCTAGTAAGGAGGCAAATGATGATTCTATGTGATCATTAGAGGATGAAAGTGATGGAGAGGAATATTCAATTAATAGAATAGCTCTCGTCACAAGGTGAACATTGAATGTGTAAGTGAAGGAAGAAATTGAGGTCCAACGAGATAACATCTTTCATACAAAGTGTCTTATAAAAAATAAGGTATGTAGTATGATTGTTGATAGTGGAGTTGCACAAATGTGGTTAGCATAATTATAGTTGAAAAATTGAATTTACCAATTATGAAGCATCTTACGCTATATAAGGTTCAATGGTTGAATGAAAGTAGTGAATTCAAGGTAAATAAGTAAGTACTTGTGTCATTTTCTATCAGAAGGTACCATGATGAAGTTTTATGTGATGTTGTACCTATACATGTGAGTTGTATTCTATTAGGAAGGTCATAACAGTTTAATAGGCGAGTTATGCATGATGGCTTCAAGAATTGAAATTCCTTTGTAATGAATGAAAGACATGTTACTTTTGTACCATTATCACTTTAACAAGCTTATGAGGATTGGTTAAGGATTAAAAATAAGAGTGAAAGGAGAAAAGAGATTGTAAAAAGAGGATGATCAAAATAAAAAAGAGGGTAGAAAATGAGAGGACACAAGAGAGAGAGAAGAAAATAGAACATTTCTATATAAAAGAAAGTGATATCAAAAGAACATTTTATACTAAATAGCCTATGACCATACTTTTGTACAAATAAGTTTATTTTAACATTAATAAGTTTGACTCGTATTTGCTTAGTGTTACTATTTCTCTTTTGTAGGAATTTAAAAATGTATTTCCTGATGATGTTCTAAGTGGATTGCCACCTAAGAGAGGAATTGAGCATCAAATTGATTTCATCTTTGGTGCATTTGTCCTAAACTAACCAATATATAAGAGTGATTCTAAGGAGATAAGGGAGTTTCGAAGGTAAGTTGAGGAACTTATTTTGAAAAGATATGTGAGGGAAAGCATAAGTTTTTGTGCAATTTCTATCCTACTTGTACCCAAGAAAGATGAGACTTAAAGGATGTGTATTGACTGTTGAGTAATCAATAAAATCACTATAAAGTATCATCACCTCATACCTAGATTAAATGACATGTTAAATGAATTGCATGGTTTATATGTCTTTTCAAAAATTGATTTGAAAAGTGGATATCACTAAATTAAGATGAGAGAGGGAGATGAGTGGAAAATTGTTTTCAAAGCTAAGTATGATTTGTATGAATGACTTGTTATGCCATTTTGTCTCACTAATACACCAAGCACTTTTATGCGATTAATGAATCAGGTTTTGCATCCATTCATTGGTAAATTTGTAGTTATGTATTTTGATGATATTTTGGTATATAGCAAAAGCCTAGAAGAGCATTTTGATCATTCACGTTTTATTTTACATTTTGAGAAATTGTATGCTAATTTTAAGAAATGTTCCCTTTGTACTAATCAAATCACATTTCTTTGCTATGTTGTGAGTGCTAAATGTATTGAGGTTGACGAGAAAAAAGTTAGGGTAATCCATGATTGACCTATACTTAAGTCAATTAGTGATGTGTGTAACTTTTATGTGGTAGTTGATGCATTATCTTGTAGGTATACTTTTATCTTTACACTTATTGAAAAATTGTTAGGATTTAAATATAATAAAAATTTATATATGGAAGATTTTGACTTTGCTAATGTGTATAGAGCATATGAGAAATCAGTCTTTAAGATGTTTTATAGGCATGGGGGTTTTTTATTTAAGAAAAATTGTTTATGCGTACCTATGAGTTCTTTGAGGGAGTTGGTTGTGAGGGAAGCTCATAGGGGTGGTCTAATGGGTCATTTCGGAGTTAGGAAAACTCTAAATGTCCTAATTGAACATTTCTTTTGGCCACACATGAAACGAGATGTTGAAAGGGTTTGTGTTATTAAAGTTTGATTTAGGTTTTTTGGATTTTTTTGATTCCTTGTGTGTTTTAGGTTCATAAGTCACATCTTTTGGGGTTTTTCGCATCAATTAATGAGCACAAGTGAGTGTAAGGATGCTGAGAAAAACGAAAAAGACAAGATTGGTTAGGACTTAAATGACTATGGTAATTAATAGATGAAGTTCAATTAAAATTGAAAAGCCAATTAAATTAAAGGACTAAATCCAATATATGAGAGTGACGTGAGGTGCAAAGTCAATATCATGGTATTTCAGTAAGAAGATACAAGTAATAAAAATCACTATTAAAAGCAAATGAGATAAGAGACCAAAGGTTTTACCTAACATCTCACATATCAAAATTTGCCCCTTTTTACTAATGACCTACCCATTTGGTTAGAATATTAAACTTCTTTTAAAGGAAAAATTTTTATTAAATATTAATTTCACATTTTAAAATTAAATATATTTATATAAATAATATAAATAAATTTATTAAAACTAAACTCATTAATATATTTAAAAATTTTGTTTTAATTTAGTAACTATTTTTTTACTTTTTTCAATTATATATTTTAAATAAAATTTTGTATATTAAAAAAATTAATTATGTTGTTCCCAGAGTCTTGTATCAGTTGTAATTGTTGTCAACTAGGATTAAGTGTGCAAGAGAGTAAAGTCACATGGAAGGGCAGTAAAGTCACATAGAGGGGCAAGAAAGTAAATCTACCGTGTAAGGGCAAGAACGTAAATCCGCCATGTATGTAAGCCCTATTAGGGTTTCATGGAAGAGAGTATATAAAGGCCTTGGAAGACAAAACTAGGATAGAGGGCCAACACAATTGAAAAAACAGCAACCCTACAACAATCGGCCAAAAAGGAAGAGAGAGCAGAACGACAAGAGATTAGAAACAACACCATTGGGAGAGCAAACCAAAAACGTCACCACCGGGAGAGCAAACCAGAACGTGCGACCTCTTGCAAGCAAACCAAAAACGCCTCCTGCAAGCAAACCAGAAGCACATCCTACAAGCAAACCAGAAACGCCTCCTGCAAGCAAACCAGAAACACATCCTGCAAGCAAACCAAAAACGCACAACCAGCAAGAGGAGAAATAAGAAACAGACCACCCGGAAGAGAAGATAGCAGACCTAGTATCCGTGAGACCACCCGGAAGAGAAGACAGCAGACCTGGTATCCGTGAGCCCACCCGGAAGAGAAGACAGCAGACTAGAAGCGTGAGGCAGGCCGAGAGACGTGAACCAGAAAAACTAGTTGCGTGAGGCAGGCTAAGAGACGTGAAACAACAGACCAGAAGCGTGAGACCAGAACGTACAACGACGTGACTGATTAGAAGCATGGGGCAGGCCATGAGACGTGAAACGGTAGACCAGAAGCTTGAGTGCAAGCTGTGAAACCGTGAGACGGTGAAAGCAGGAGTTGTGTGAAACAACCTAGAGAAGGAATTCGGCAAAACATCGGAAAGAACTCAACGTATTTCCAAATTTCTTCAAGAGAGGTTAGAGAGCGTTGCGGTGAACTTCTAAGCGGCAGTGGAGCAGCCTTTCAATTCAACATAGGCAAGACAAGCTAGAAGAAGGGTAGACACAGTAAGTGACACTTTTTGTATTGTACTTGCTTAGTAATTGCAATAGTGAAAGGAGCAGAAGATTAAGACATCCATTGTAACTGGAATTCTCAAGTATAGTGGATAGTCTTGGTAAGGGAGAGTCCCTACCACCGTGGATGTACGTTACGTTGACGGAACCACGTAAATCTCGTGTGTCCTTAATTTGCTTTACGTTCTGTGTTTTGAATTAAGTTGTGAACGTAGTTAAAGTATCAGCCAACTCATAACCTAACGAAGACCTAAACAAGAACATTCGAATTGTCTATTAGGCAAGGTGTCTGAAAGGTGATTTTGGGGACTATTGTGATTAGTAGGTAGCAATAGATCTACCTTAGTCGAATCTGAGAAAGAGTTCGCTTTTAAGAAGAGATTGAAGTTGTTCACTTTCTTGCGACTTGCGAATTGCGAATTGTGGTGATACTAATTCAGCCCCCCTCTCAATATCACAAACTAGTAGATCCAAGGGTGAAGTTGGGAACTTCAAATTATATATACACAATTTTGTAATTTAAATTAAATATTAAATTATATTTAAAATTATTATATATAATAGTAAAATAAAATATAAAATTATTTTTTATTAATTGAGTCATATTATAAATGAGCTTTTAAGAATAATATTATTTAGAAATATTTTAATAATATTATAATATTTTTCTTCTTGACTGATTGAAATTCTATTATATTAATTATTATGTGCAAATAATAATAACAATTTCTTGTAAATTCATCTTAATATCATTGTATAATAAATTATTTAATGTGAGTTATGATGATTATATCTTATTTATTTAGAACACTCTTTTATATATATTATAATACTTACAATGTATCATATAAAACTTATAAAACATATATACAATTTTATAATAATCTACAATAATATTTTATACAAAATTTTTCATTAATTTTAAAATAGTAATATATATATGATTATAAGATAACAAAAAATACATAATATATATTAAAAATACATCAATGAGCTTAATGTGTCATTACATCAGATATTATTAATTAGCATTAGTATAATTAAAATTCATTTTGATAATACCTTTGTTACATAATATTGATTGTAAATTTTTATATTAATATACTATTATAAGATTAATTAGTATTTTATAAATACTCTTTATTTTAAATTTTCTCCTTAATGACAAATGAAAAAAATAACTTTAATTCTCATTAATTTTGGTACCTATTAAGTATTTTTTTCTATTGGAAAAAAAAAATACTACTATGAAATTGCTACATAAATTTTTAGTGGTTTGGTGATAGTGTCAACAACCCCAAGTTTTAAAATAAATTTTTATAGTTATAATATATAAATTATAATTTTAAATTATACTATAAACTTTGATTTTATAATGGATGAAATAATGATGACAATTTTTTATTATCCTACAAAATTACTCATTATTTTAATAGGAATAAATAATTAAAAGTAAATTTTTCACTATTAATACATCCAATAAAGTATAAATTCTAATATTTAATCATATTTAAATAGTTAATTTTTCTATATATAAGTATATAATTTTTTGTTCATTGTAAGTATCTTAATACTTTCTTTGTAGTTTTTAGTGATTTATTTTAAAATTACTTTTATATCTGCATAACATTCTAATCACAAAATTGATATTTGATCTAATATAAGTTAGCAAATACATTAAATTACTAATAATAGAGACATAAAATTGATTCTATTTCCCTACATCATTCTTGAAATATTGCATGACATTGAATTTGTTACTTTTTTGTATGATAATAACACTAAATGAATAATTAATTATATAAAATTTTTGTATAATTTTCTTAATATAATTATTTTGAGACTATCATTATTCATTGTAGTTTATTAAGGAAAATTTTTATTACTATCATATAAAATGTCTCTCATATTTTTCATTATAAAATTTTTCTAGAGAAATTTTTTAATCTCATATAATATATTTAAAATATTTGTAGTAAATAATTTATTGTTAACATACAAGACTAAAAACAAACTTACTTTTATTGATCTTTGGTACTACACTAATTAAAGTGTATTTTCTTTTTTCTTAAATCCAAAAGATATTATGATATCATTGAACTTAATATACTATTGTAATATATAACATATTGCAATTTATATTTTAATTTTTTTAGTCTACACATTATTTGATCTTTACCTTTAATGAAAAAACTTTCAAGTTGATCCATATAAACTTCTTCTTTGAAATTTTTATTAAGAAAGATGGTTTTTACATACGTTTGGTACAACTATAAATCATATTAAACCACTAATGTCATAATTATCTTTAATGAATACTTCTTATGATAAAAGAAAATGAAACTAAATCACTATTAATTCCAGTATCAGAATCTTGACTCTTACAAATAAACTACATAATTATTCAAAATAATTGATCTTTTTTCTTTTTTGAGATTTTTTAATACTAGCACTTCTATTTTATTTATATTAGTCAATTGTGAGTTTATTTTTTCAAGGAATATCTTTTTATCCAAATGTTCTTTAATTTTTATGACAACATTTGGTGTTGTGATGGAAGAAGGAACTGTTATAGATAAAGAAATATTTATATTAATTTCTTTTATGTCCATATTTTGATATTCATTACACTTACTAATATCATCATTCTTTATGAATCTTACATTACTAGTTTCTACAACTCCTGAATTATAGTTTATACCTTGGAGACTTCTTTAGGTAACCAATAAAGTAACTATTGATTATTCAAGAGTCTAATTTCTTTTCATGTGAATCCTTACTTCCATTAAGTAACCCTAAACATCTAGGTGCCTTAAATTAAATTTTCTTCGTGTTCACAATTTAATAAGAATTCTTTGAACTAGCTTACTATGAACCTTATTCAACAAATCATTTTCAATTTTAATTACATACATCCATAAAGATTTAAGTAAGAAAGAGTTACTCATTATGTTCATGGTCATGTTTGTTAATGTTCAATTACACCTTTTTGTCATACCTTTTACTAAGGTGTGCCTAACATCCACAAAGATTTAGGTAGGAAGAGTTTCTCATTACGCTCTTGACCATGTCTGTTAATGTTCAATTACACCTTTCTATCACAACTTTTGCTAACGTGTGCCTAACATAATTAATCATAGATATATGTTATGACTTTCAAGAAAATTCATAAATAAACTTAGACATTATTCCAAATCATTATATTTTCTATAATGCCCATAACTAATATAAGATCTTACAATTTTCAACTTTTGTTTAATTACTTCTAACCTTCTTTATATATACCTCAAAGATATCCAATAATTGAGATTTTCATGAAGCAAATAGATATAACCATAATGTAAAAAAACATCTATAAAATTGATGAATCATAATTCTTTATCTACAAATATCAGTGTATATAATTTTAATAACCTGAGTGCTTATTATGGCTTATTTCATGCTTTATTTGGTTTATTTATACTTAATGCAATCCAAACATGTTTTGAGATTAGTAAAATCTAGATTTGAAAAATCTCATTATTGACCAATCTCACTAATATTACTTTAGATATATGACATCAATATTTATGACAAAAGTAAACAAAATTTTCATTCATTGTACTATACTTAATTCTAATATTATAATGTATATTAAGTAAAGATTTTACAAGATTATTATTAAATTTTAGTTTATATAAACTATTAATAACAATACATAAACTAATAATGATTGTATTCTTATATAAATTAAAATAATTGAGTCATAATGAATCTCCTACATCATATTGGATACATAAGTAGTAATATTATAATTAAGCTACCGAGTGTTATGAGGAACATCAATTAAATTTGATTTAAAACATATTAAAGTATTTAATTTACTTTTTATTTTTCGAATAAAACCTTACATTTTGAGTAATCTTTCTAATATTGTCAAACCTTCTTTACAAAATTTGATACTTATTGTCCTTTTTTATTCTTTTCTTCTTTTTAGCCTAAGGAGTATAAATAAGCTCTTTTCTTTCTTAAATTGATTGACTTTTACTTTCATTTTTTTTTCCAACTTTTTTTAGTCTATGAGAGTAATTTTTCTACCTTGTTTCCTTCTGAACAAGCATATTGTCCAGTTCATTAACTTTCCACCTTTCCTTTATATTGTTGTAATAAATCTAACATACTCCATACTCAAGAGATAGTTTAAAATGAACTATACTCAAAAAGAGTTATCTATTATTAATCTCAAGGTCTTAAATTTTGTTGCAAAATTAGTCATCTCAATAATGTACTCTTGCATAATTCATAACTTAGTAAATTTCATGGTTGTAAGTTTGGTTATAAGAGTACCAATGAGTGACTTGTTCTTAATACAAAACCATATTTTCACAAATTGAAAATATTCTTTTGCACTTTTTATTTGTGAAATAATTTTTTTATTGTTATTGGTAACAATCATTTTCAAAAATATAAAAGTTAATCTGTTATTTCATTTCCAAATTTATTAATGAACTTTTCTTATTATTTGAATTTGTAATAACAGTGGACTTATTAACAAATAGTACTAGTTAATTTTATAATACCTAAGTAAAATTGACTTACTTATGTCCTTTTAAGAAGTTTAATTCAATGAACAAAATAATAGACGAAGCATGCAAGTGTATTAAATTAGTTGCGTAATTGTAAACACTTATAATTGATCATAAGCCATAAGAGTATTTTGTAATTCTTCTTAATGAATTCTTATAAGGCACTAATATAAGTAATACCATATATTAACTTTACTAGGTAAATTAAATATTCTTAACTAAATATATTTGATATCTTTGGCTAAATAAATATATTTAACCAAAAATATTAATATACCTTAACTATGTTAATAATAATGGAATAACAATTTAGTTTGGGTAAATCTTGAAATTTCAATGATTAATAATATCAATTCATTCAATTATTTTTCCTTCATAGTATTTCATAAAAATTATAGATAAATGACTTATTTATGTGTAGTATTAGATATACTAGTTTGACCACTTTAGTGACTAGTGAATTGTAATAACAATGCATATATGCCAGTTCAAACATTCCAAATTAGTCACTTTGGAAATAATCAAATTGTAATTATAATATATGCATGATATTAAACATATTAATTTATTCAATTTAGTGACTAACAAATTATAACCTTTACATGTGTATGAAAATATAGCCAAATATTTACTAACAAAGATCACAACATTTAAGTACATAGGTCATTATACGTAATGTTGTAAAAAACATTAATAGACGATGCCTATATGCAATTAGACATACTTATAATTACATAGTATATACCATAAGTTGATTTTTAAATTAGTGTAAGTGCCTAAACAACAAAATTGAAATAGGTTTATGGCCCTTGATATAATTAATTTAAACATAGGTCATTGTCCTTCTCCATAAGGAATTATGATCCTTAAGTTATGATCAGGCACCACTTATATTAATTAAGGAATTTAAAATTTTTTACTTTTGGTGCCACTTTTTGTTTTTCTTTCAAAGAAAACCACATAAATGCCTAAGGAATATAATTCCTTAAACCTAACATAAACCTAATAGCTTGTGTGGTGCTATTTTAAATAATAAAATAATTTCTTTGCTTGAACAAAGCCTTTTTATGGGCTAAAGAAAAAACTCAAATATAATTATAAATCAAATAAAATTATACTTCATCATTAAACATAAAATATTTAATTTGCCAAACTAGTTGCTTTGATAGCACTTGTTAGATTTCTTCAATAAGAACATACTTATTAAATATTAATTTTGAATCTTGAAACTGAATATATTTATATAAATAATAATAATATTATAAATAATTCACTTAAATTTGCAAAAGGTAAAACTATTGATGCATTTGGAGAGTTTGCCTTAAATTGATAACTGATTTCTTTCTCTTGACCTTTATTGTAATCACACACTTTTAAATAGAGTTTTTTTTTTTTTGTGTTCAAAAGAATGGGGATTGACTACACACACACACACACACACACACACACACACACACACACAATTTCATAGTTTAAATTAATATATCTATTAATACCTGAATCATATTTGAGTAGTTCATAATAGCATAATAATGTACTAAACTATTTCTCACTAATTGGACCACATTATAAATGAGCTTTTAATAAAAATATTGTTCACAAATATTCTAACATAGAAACAAAAGCCAAAAATTGGCCAATATGCCATTCAAATTTGGAGTTGGAGCATAAGCCTCTTGCAAGGTTTTTCCTTTATAATTCTAGCACCTATATGCTAAGTTATCCAAATTGAATTAAAAAATTAAAATCGTAATATTTTTTCCCATGAAGGAAAAAATGTGCCAAGGACGATTTACTATTGCAATGCTACAAACAACCCTAAAACTTTACTTCTTTCATAAACAGTTGCTTTTAAACCAAGGAACCCTTGTTAGGCATGATAAATTTCTAAATCCCTATAAATATTTGCTATTATCATAAAAATGCCTATTATGGAAAAAGACCTACATCAACTGTAACAGTTTGTATCTTACAATAAATACCACTAATGCTAACAACTACCTCTTCTTCCAAAAACTTTTGTGTCTACTATACACTATTGTTGATACCTCTATTGCCCATTAGAAATTTCAACCTAAAGAAGTTGACTTATGAAGAAAGGAAAGCCAAGTTGATTGAGAGATTATAGGCACTTAACTTAATAGCTAGTACTGTCATAAGTGATTATGATGAAAACTCCAATTGAATATAAGAAAGTTTCATGTTACTATTGTTTTTCTACGAGAAGAGAAAATGAAGCCCTTTTAGATTCCAAATCAAAAAATAAAAGAAAAAATTACCTAGTTAGAAAAAATAGATTGAATGATATGGCAAATCATATAATATTAATCTTTGAGAAGCAAAAATAAGGGTGTTTATTAGGCAATCTATGGAGGAAAAAAATTCTCCTAAAAAGTCCAACATTTTTTTAGTTATTACAGATAAGGTTTCACCTTTGACAATGTAAATGTGTGAGATGGCAAAATTTCAATGGTAATCGAGTTAAATTTTGTGAATATGGTGTTGGATTATCTAAATGATTATCTTAGTAATTGCTATGATTATGCAAGCAAATGGGAGTTGTGAGAGGAAATTGGTTGTGAAAATAGTTATGGTATTTTAAATTTAAAGAATACAACAGTTAATTGTAAGAATTAGGTTCATCAAGTGGCAAAGTCATTAAGATGAGAAGTGTTAGTTGGTGAGGTGAGAAGTAGTTGATTTCCATAAAAGATTTAGCTAAGTCAAAGGCAGAGGTATGATGCAAAATGGGTTATAGATCATCATAAACAACAAATCAATAAATTATTAAAGAATTAAGAGTTTGTTATTACTACATTTGGTAATTGATAAGTTAAATTTATGGGAAAAAATGGTTTTAAAATCTCTCTATTGTGTTGTAATGTGATATTGGGTCATCTTTAGTGTTTGGATTCTCGAATATTAATGCATGATAAAATGTGTGATGAAAAATTAGTGAATGACATGGAAATTTGTTGTATAATTTTGTTATACTTGTCTTTTCTCCTCTTAAGTTGTTTTAAACCTAGAAAGAACGACTTAATATGATTGTAAATTGGATTATGCATAAGTAAATCATTAAAACTTTGGATAATTATCTCATAAATTGATGAAGATGTGTAAGTAACTAGTTAAGTAGTATGCCTTTATTGACTTAGGTATGAGACTCTAGGAAACATTAGTAGTAGTTAATGTCATGATGGTGAATTATAATTTGTCTAATTTGTATTGTAAGTTGTGTTTTATTGATTTTACCAATGGTTAAGGTTTTAAAATGAGTAGGTTTAGAGAAGGCGAAGTTGGCAATGATGGCAGGGGTGGCCATAGTGGAATTGGAAATAGAGGAAGTCAACATGAACAAATAGATGTGGGGGAAAATGGATTTTACAAGGCTTATGTAAGATCATTTTTAGGATTGCCAAGCTAGGGGGAAAATGGATGAATTAACTAGCTAGCATAGGTGGATGACAATTATTTATAGTAAATGTCATGAGAATAGGGAGAGAGGAAGCAATTTATGGTCACAATATCTTAATAGGAGGTTGGCATACAAAGCATGAGTTGTTTTGTAAAGATAGGAAGGGTGTGGGTAACAACTAAGGTTATGTTAAAGCACAACCATGAGGTAGGTCCAAAAATAATGTAGTTTATTAGCTAACACCAAGTAGTGGATGTTCATTGTAAAAGGCAATTGGAATTAAATGACATGTTTGGTTTACAATTGTGTGAGAATATCAATGTATTTGTATTTCAAGCAAGTGGTCATAAGGAATTGACATGTTTTAGCATTGATCTAACTAATCATCCGGATAAGGTTCATAGGTTAAAGGGGATGCTGATGTTGTCCACCAAATGTTTGGGAAGATGTAGATTGAAAGTAAGGATTTTGTGTACTTGATTAAGCTTGAGAAAGAAGGTAGGTTGAAACATGTCTTTTGAGCCAAGGGGAGGTTTAAGGCAGCTTACTAAGAATTTGTGATGTAATCATATTTAACACTACCTACCATGATAAGCATGATATACCATTTGAGGCATTTATTAGTGTTAACCACCAAGGATAGTCAATCTTATTATGATGTGTTTTATTGAACAATGAGAAATTTAAAACTGACAAGTGGTTGTTTGAGACATATTTAAGTTACATGGATAGCAAGCATCTTGATGCAATAATCATAGATCAATGTGGGGCTACTGAGGAAGCTATTAAGACAATTTTCCGTAACACTCGACATAAATGGTGTTTGTGGCATATATTATATAAATTCCCCACAAAATTTCCAAGAAACTCTTAGTATTGGGTTGTGAAAAAGGCCTTCATAAAAGTAGTATTTGAATGCTTAACTTTTGAAGAGTTTGAAGATAAATAAGTGAGCATGGTTTTTGATTTTCAATTAAAGAGCAATGATTGATTATCAACACTCATAAAAAATAGGGAGAGATGAGTTTTGATGTATGTGAAATCTTTTTTTCAATTCAGAATGTCCTCAACCTAAAAAAATGAGAGTATATATTCTTTTTTTCTTTTTTATGGATATGTGAATTTAGGAAATTTACTAGGACAATTTGTTTAGTAATATATGCTGGCTATACAAGGTAAGGTGGAGAAGGAATTGTTAAAGGATTATTTGGCAACAAATTTGCAAATTTTGTGCATGACTCGATTTAAATTTGAGGTGTAAATTTGTAGTGCTTACACTAATAATATTTTTAAGCATGTACATAAATAGTTGATTAATATTATGTATTGTGATGTTAAAGTAATATTTAAGGGAAGCAACATTATGGTGTGTGAGATCATAAAGATAGTAATAATTAACAGTAAGAGGATTACACAGATATGATACATTGTGATGTTTGATATGGAAACAAAATTAATGAATTTTAACTATCACTTATTTGAGTTTAAGGAAATTCTGTGTGCATATGTGTTCAAAGTCCTTGTTGTTAATGATGTTGGGGTGGTACTAAAGAGGTATATATTGTAGAGGTGGAGGAAGGATGTGGTTTGTTGCCATATGGCAAAGAAAATGAGTGGCAGTAATTTCTCCATTGCTTTTTGACAAACTAAAGAATTGAAAAAAGTTTTGTATTCTTTAGTTGACATTGCTATTAATGATATTGGTAAGTTTGAATATTTTTTGAGCTCTCCAAAGGAGCTAAATCATCATTTAGTGAACTAGACAAGTAACCTTAAGATAATGGAACGGGACAATGTTAGGGTTAATAATGGCATTGTTGAGGGGCATGATGATGTTTGTGATGTTGGCTTAAATAGATGGTATAAAGATCCTGTGAGTGTTAGACATAAGGGGAGGCTAAAGAGTAAAAGGTTGTTGTCAACAATTAAGAAAGCAAGTCATTGAAGATCTTTAAGTAGGAGCCATGGACATTTGACAAGTCCATGCACTTTGTAGCCATAATTTTGACAAGTCCATGCACTTTGTAGCCATAATTTTGACAAGTCCATGCACTTTGTAGCCATAATTTAGACCTTTGGCTATTATATTACTATAACAGGTTTAACCTAATGGGGAACATTAAAGTTGAGTAACTTGTTGTTTTACCTTTAAAGATTATATTTACTTTAGGTGTGGCATTGATCTTCAATTAACTTGCCTTTATACCCTAAATATTATTTGTTGTTTCTCTTATCATTTATTGCAATAAATAATGTTAAAGAAGGTAGTTTAATGATTCTTATACTATCAATTATTAGGGTGATTGAAAATTGTCTTTAATTGTGGCTGAATTTTTTGAAATGTTTTTAATGGATTTTTGTTCTTCATTTCTGTTCATTCATAGTGCAATTGCAATGTCTTAAACTTGGAGTTACATATAAAGTATTTGTGTTATTCCATTAAGGTGATTGAATGTGTAGCCTGATTGTTTGACTTGAATATATACATGTGAATTTTCATTTAGTTAAATCTACATGGGTATAGATATTTTGATCTTGCATTATTATAGCATGTTTTCTAAGTCTTATCTTTAAATTTTTGGTTGCCATAGGTAAACATGTTAGAATTTTCTAATTAGTTATATTAGAATATTCTTGAATAATATTCTTTTTAAGGACTCATTCTCAATGTGACTTGATTAGTAAAAAATAATTTTGTACATTATTATGTAATTAAATATAATAATTTTGAACATGATCTAGGCATTGATAGATATATTTACTTTAAGTTATACAATTATGTGTATGTGTATATATATATATGACTGATCCTCTCTTTTCCTAACATATACAAACATTCCATCTAAAGGCATGTGATTATAGAAAAGGACAAGAGAAAGAAATTGATTATTAGGTTAAAGTAAACTCTCTATATGCATCAACGATTTTGGTTTTTACAAATTTAGATATATCATTTGCAATATTATCTATATGAATGTATTCAGTTTTAAGATTTGAAAAATTAACATTTATGATGATAAATTTATTAAAAAATCTAACAAGTGGTATTAAAGTATGTGTTTTGAAACTAAATATTTTATGTATATGAAAATATACATTTATCTACCTTATGATCATTAAAAAAATGTCAAGGACCTTATGTTTTGTCTTATTGTCAAAATCATGTTAATGTTTAGTATAGATAAAGATGGTTGTTACACTATTTATGAATTTTAAATTGTAATAATTTCTATACCAAATAAGATAGCATGCTTAATAAAGTTTATATAGAAAAAAAATATTTTGCTTAAAGGTTCCTATAAAGAGCTTCCTTGGGAAATGATAGCCAATATGCCTTTAAGGAATTTTAATTTCCTTTTAACACTAAAAGTTATTATTATAGTAAACTAATTATATTGATTTAAGTTGTAGCCACTATGATTTTAATATATTCAAAAGAAAAAAGTCACATATTATGAAAATAAATTTTCAATTCTTTATTGTTCTCTATAGGGCCCTTAGCCCTTTAGGAATTATAAGTATTATTATAATAGTATGAGCAAAAAAAAAAACAAAATTGTATTTAGTGGGCTTCAAGCTTGGGTTTTTCAATAGGAAGGGGTGACACAAAACTACTAGGTTGAATCATATCATATTAAATTAAGATAATTATAACCCTTAAACCTATATATTATTATTTTTTATGTTAATACATAATTAATGATTTTTATATGCATGTATTATTGTTATACTTTATTAGTCATCAAAGTGACCAAAATAAAATGATTGAACTGACAAGTATATATTATTATTATAATTTGTTAATCACTAAAGTAGCTAAACTAATATGTTCAATAACACATATAAATAAATCATTTATCTATGATTTTAATAAAATACTTGTGAATGGAAAATGATTGGATAAATTGACATTATTAATCATTAGAAATTCAAAATTTACTCAAAGATAAATTATTATTTCATTATTAATAATATAATAGAGCTATATTAATATTTTGGTGAAATATATTTGTTTATTCAAGAATATCAACTTTATTTGATTCAAAATATTTAATTATTTATTAAAATTAATGGTAATATTTATGATAGTATATTATAAGATTTCCTAAAGGAGAATTACAATGCATTCTAATTGTTTTATTTGATTTATAATTAATTATGAACCTTTACAGTTATGTAATTATTATATTTTACTTGTAAGCTTCAATTGTTATTTCATTCAATAATTGAACTTCTCAAAATGATATGAACAAGTCATTGTTTACATAAGTATTATAAATGTTGACTTATACTATTAATGAGTAAATCAATTGTTATTTCAGATTTAAGTAGTGAGTAAGAGAAGTTATATTAATAAGTTAGGGATGAAATGACATATTGAATTTTATGTTTTTGAAAGTGATTGTTACCAATAAAAATAAGAAAATTATTTTATAAACAAAAAATGCAAAATAATATTTTTAATTTGTGGAAATAAAGTTCCATTTTAAAGATAAGTTATTTGTTAACTCATGACTATGAAATTTATTAAGTCACGAATTATACGAGAGTACATTATTAAAATGACTAATTTTGTAATCAAGTTTAAAATTTTAAGATTAATAGTAAATAACTCTTTTTTGGAACAGTTCATTTTAAACTTACTATCTTTTGTATATGAACCATTTTAAATTCATTGCAACACTATAAAAGAAAAATGAAATGTTAATGAATTGGTTAGTATGCTTGTTCAAGAGGAAACAAAATAGAAAAATTAAATGAATCACTTCATTAATCTCATGGATAAGAAAACTAGGAAAGGAATAAAAGTAAAAGTCAATCAATTAAGAAAGTAAAGAGTTTGCTTATGTTTCTCAAGCTAAAAAAAAAAAGAAGAAAAAGGGTGATACCTTCACTTTTATAAAGAAAGTTGGATATTATTAGAAATATTACTTCAAACATGAAGTTTGATTTGAAAAACAAAGAAAAATTTATATATCTTAGTATATTTTAAATCAAATTTAATTAAAATTTCTCATAATACTTAGTGACTTGATTGAGTGTTACTATTCATGCATCCATAATGATATAAGAATTCATCATGATTCAATTGTTTTAGTTGATATAATAATACAAACATTTTCTTAATGTATTCTTATTAGTATTTTATGTCAATTGAAATATAATAAAGTTTAAAAGAATATTTATTTACTATGTATTATAATATTAGAATGTAGCACGATAAATGAAAATTTTACTTGTGATATAAATATTTGTATCATATAACCAAAGAAATACTAGTAAAATTGTTCAATAATAAGAATCTTTCAAACTTAGATTTTGTTGATCTCAAAACATTCATGGATTACATTAAGTATAAGCAAATCAAAATAGTATGAAAGAAGTTAAAAAGAAGAACTTAGTTTTTTAAAATTATACACACTAATATTTAAAGATCTTTTGACATTGTAATTCTTAATGAATAATTGTATTTCATCACTTTTATAGATGTTTTTCACATTATAATAATATCTATTTGCTTCATGAAAACTCAATCATTTGATACCTTTGAGTTATATATAAAGGAAGTTATAAGCAATTAGACAAAAAGTGAAAATTATAAACTCTTATAGTAGTGGTGAATATTATAAAAAATATAAGAATTTGGGGTAATGTCTAAGTTCATTTATGAAATTCCACAAAAGTTATGACATTAATGAATATATATATGGTAAATTATGTCAAGTCTATTTTAGCAAAAGATATGATAGAATGGTATAATTGGACATTAATGAATATAATCAAGAGTATAATGAGTAATTTCTCTCTATTTAAACTTTTATGGATGCATGCATTATTTGTTAAATAGGATTCCTAATAAGGTAGTTCAAAGTACATTTGTTGAATTGTGAATGTGAAGGAGACCTAGTTTAAGACACTTGAATATTTGGGATTTCTTAGTAGAAGGAAAAATCCACATGAAAAGAAATTAGATTCTCAAATGATTAGTAACCAAATTATTGGTTACTTATAGAAGTTTAAATGGTATAATTATAATTCAAAAATTGTAAAAACTAGTAATGTAAGATTTATTAAGAATGGCAAGGTCAGTAGGAGCAATAAATGTCAAAATGTGGCCATAAGAAAGATTATGGTAAATATATTTTTTACTTATAATAGTTCTTTCATCCATTATAAAACTAAATGTTGTTTTAAAAATTAAAGACTATTTGAATGAAAAAAAACTCTCTAAAAAATTAACTCACAATTGACTAATGTAAATAAATAAGGGATAGTATTAAAAACATTTCTAAGAGAAAGGAGATCAACTATTGTAGATGATTATATAGTTTATTTTAAAACTCAAATTTTAATATTATACCAATAAAGATTTAGTTTGGTTTTCACAACCATAAAAGTTTTGAATTTGATTATAGTATTGGTGGCTCAGTATGACTTAGAGTTACACCAAATGAATATGAAAATCACCTTTTTATTAATAAAAATCTCGAGTAAGAAGTTTATATAAATGAACCTGAAAATTTTTTCATTAAAAGTAAAGATTAAATGGTACACAAACTAAAGGATAAATATGGACTAAAATAACTTCCCTTATAATGATATATTAAGTTTAATGATATCATGACATTTTTTGAATTCAAGTAAGAACATCATTGATTAGTATTATATACTAAAAGATTAATGAGAGTATGTTTGTTTTCTAGTCCTATATTTTACTTACTACTAATATTTTAAATATATTGCATTAAATTAAAGAACTTTTTTATAAGAATTTTATAATGAAATATATGATAGAGACATTTTTTGTGATAGGAATAAAAATATTTGGTAATAGATCACAATGAATGATGATTGTCTCAAAATAGTTATATTAAAAAATTCTATATGATTAAATATTCACTTAAAATTATTCTCATATATAAAGGTGACAAATTTAATCTCATATAATGTTTCAATGATGATATAAACATAAGAAAATGAAATTGATTCCATATGCCTTTATTCTTGGTAGTTTAATGTAATTGCTAGTTTATACCAAATTAGATACCAATTTTGCAATTGAAATGTTAAGTATAAAAGTAATTCTATAATAAATCACTAGAAATTTGTAAAGAAATTATTAAGGTACTTAAAGGGACAAAAAATTACATACAAATATATAGAAAATCTAACCACTTAGATATCAGTAGATATTCGGATACAAAATTTACTAGATGTATTAAAAGTAAAAAGTTCACATTTAATTATCTATTCTTATTAAGAGAGGGAGTAATTTTGTAAAATAATGAAAAATTGTTTATCATTATTTCATGCATTATAAAAGTAGAGTTTGCAGTATGATTTAAAAGTTAAAATTCTTGCATTATGACTAAAAAATTTTATTTTAGAACTTGAATTTGTTGACTTCATTATTAAGTCATTGAAAATTTATATGATAATTTCACAGTACTTTTCTTCTCTAAGGACGATAAATACTTAGGGTACCGATTTTAATGGAAATTAAAATATTTTCTTATTAATGAGAAGGTTCATAAACAAAAAGCATCTATAAAGTACTAATTGATTTTATGATAATAAATCAATATGAAAATTTACAACTAACATTATATAAAAAAAATATATTCTTAAAAGGAGTTTTGATTGTATTAATGATAATTAATGAAATATGATATAATGACACTTTGAACTTACTAATAAGTTTTGAACGTATATTATGTATTTTCTATTATATTATAATTGTATGCACATTCCTATTTTTAATAGGAAAATCTTTATGAGATTATTATGGATGATTATGAAATTATATATGTCTTATGAATTCTATATGGTAGATTGTAAGTGTTATAGTAAATGCAAAGAAATATTCTTAATAAATAGAGTATAACCTTTATAACTTACATTAAATAATTTATTATACTATGATATTATAATAGAACTATAAGAGATTGTTATTATTGATATTTACATAATAATTAATATAATAGATTTTAATCAAAGTAAGTAAGAGAATATTAGAATTTTTCAATTAGTTGTATTATAATATTCTTATTAAGAAATCATTCATAATGTGACCTAAATAATAAAATGTAATTTTGTACATTATTGTATTATTAAAAATAATAATTTTAAATATTATTTAAAAGTTAATAGATATATTTAATTTAAATTATATAATTGTGTGTGTGTGTATATATATATATATTTAAATTTTTTTCTTTTTAATATATATAAAAATTTTATTTAAAAGTGTGTGATTATAATAAAGGATAAAAATAAAAGAAATTAGTTATTAAGATTAGACAAACTCTTTATACACATCAACAGTTTTAATTTTTACAAATTCATATATCACGTATTATATTATTTATATGAATATATTCAATTTTGATATTTAAAAAATTAATATTTATGATGATAGGTTTATTAAAAAATCTAACAAAGTAAAGAAAGACTTTAGTAGCTAAGTTCAGCTTTGTATGTCCAAAGGGTTGGAATGCAATCTATCCGAGGTTATCAGAAAATCGAAGTAAATCATTTTGGTTCGAAGCATTTTAATAAGCTGTGCTTTTAATGATTCTATTACCTTATAGGAAGATAATAACGGTTATAGCAAGAAATTATTGATAAAAATGAAACATTTAATGCAATCATGTGGATTATAAGGAGCGAAAAATTTAAAAGGATGTAATAGGTTTTTATATGTATATACATGCAGTTACACGTTATGCAGGAACCTAGGACATCTTTGTTCTTGTCAGTTTCTTATTTACCAGGTTCTAGGAATGGTTTGGCTAACGTTATCCAGGGGAACCCAAAGCCACACCTCAGTGGCAGCCACTTTCTATATTCGTATGCGGTATGTTGTATTTATTATTATTAGTTTTATTTGTACAGTTGCCCTATCTGTGGGTTTATTGAAAAATAGTATTATGTTAATATTTTCTTGCAATGGCAGCTTGGCAACAGTTTGCCAGTTTCGTTCCACACAATGTAACTGACCAGAGTCAAGTAGTGCAAAATGTAATGTATGTAGCATGAAGGCAACCTCATTAGTCAAGATTTACTTCTGTAAAGTGTGCGAAGGTCAGTTCGTTATGACCTTGCTCTAGTGTTGGTTCTAGCTATGGGGTTTGCTATTTTTGATAGTCCTTTCAGTTGTCCCCATTTTGTTTATTTTTTGGCCCCTTTGTAACCTTTAAGAGGTAAATTTTGTTACTATCTCCATCCTCTGGCAAAGGAATGGTAGATGTCATTAAAGCAGGAACGATGTCGCTTAAGGTTTGCAGAATTTTTGGATTACTGTGGATCGTTTTCAAGTCTGTAATACAAACTTTGATCTTATATAAGGAATGCTATCATTACGTGAAGAGCCAATCCTGTTGCACAAAGTTAGACTGGAAATGCAATGCTTCTAACTTTATAGAGAACTATGAAGTTTAGTGGTCATTATTTTTTATGAGTTCAACTTAGTTGTGACATTTTATGGTTACAAGTTAGCCTGCTTTGTTTCCTCAACTAAACCGTCTAACCAGTTTGCATGAGAAGAATACGATGACTTGAAAAATTAAATCTGTTGCACATTGTTGCAGCTTACTTGCACTTTAGAAGGTTGGAATTTGATCATAAAAAATTTGAGAGCTGATTTGTGTTTGTGAAGCGAATTCTAGCTTTTGGGGACAAAGGGACTTACAAGTGAGTGCTCTTTCTCGAAAATAGTGCCAGGCCATTTGAATTCAGCCCAGAGTCATATATCGACCGTTGGGGTGAAGTTTTTGCTTTAAGAAAAGTAGGACTTGAAAATTGAAGGTTTGTTGCACACAGTGAGGAAGCAATTGCAATTCAGACGCATTGCCTTTCTCTATCTGAAAAAAAAAAAGGAATTGTGGCATCTTATTAGTTGGCATATGCAACCTTATATTAGAATTTTTTTTTTATTTACCTCCGGTTGTACATAGATAATATTGGGTTGCAGTTGGCTGCCCTAGCAGTATGTTGGCAGTATGTTGGCTATGATAACTCACTTTGCTTGCTAGGTGTTTTAAAGCATAATGTAAGGAAAATTCTTGTTATTTGTGAATTTATACCATAGGCATAGTAATAACTAGTATTTTCCTTCTTTTGGGCACAAGACTTCATGACCTTCTAAATATGGTAAGTCTTGGTTGATTGCTTACTATCGTGACGATGAAGCTTCAAATACCATAGTAGAACTATGTTGCCCCTAGCAAGAGATCCATGGCGGGTAAGCTATATTCAATATCAGCTAGTGGAAACTTACTTGCATTAGTTGTAACACTTAGGCGATTTCAAATCTATTGTGACAAAAAAAATCGATGGAAAAATTTGTCGTGACTTGTTTCCCCTTTTTAGCAAGTTTGCCTCAATGCGTATTGCTTGTTTGTTTTAAAGTTTTCACATGAGGCTAAGCAGGACTGTAAAATTTACGGTTTGTTGCGCATAGCAAGGAAACAATGCATTTCTTTTTCCATTGTCTTTCTTTATTTGCAAGGATACATATCTTTGGCGTCATATTTGTTGGCCAGTGTAGCCTATTTGGGAGGGTGGGGTGGAAAGTTCCCATCAGAAGAACAAAGCACATATTTGCAAAGTTTTTTTTTTTTTTTTAATTTTTTAAATTTTTACTTACTAATGTTGCACAGAGATAATATACCGTTACACATAGATGAACTTTTGCTGCAAAGAGAACTCTTTTTCGCTTAGTGCTTTGGACGTGACAACTCGCTTTGCTCGAGGGCTTTTCACATCATAATGTAAGGGGAATACTGGTTATATATGAATTTATACCAAAGTCATAATAATAACTCGTATTGTTTGAATGTTGGCCACAAGACCATAATCTTCTGAATATGGCAAAGGCATGAAGATGAAACTTCAAATACCATGGTGGCTATATGTTGCCTATAGCAAGAGTTCTATGACAGTTATTATGCTCAGTTTCAACTATTTGAAAATTACTTATAGTAAACAAAATACTTGAGCGATTTCAAAGTTATTGAAATTTAAAAGTCAAAAGGAAAAATGTGTCGTGACTTGTTTCCTCTCTTAGCAAGTCCACTTCATTACCTGTTGCTTGGTAGTTTGGGAGTTTTTGCAAAACGTAGAGCTGAACTATAAAAATGAAGCTTTGTTGCACATAGCGAGCAAGTAATTACATTTTAGATCCATTATCTGTCTTCATTTACTGGAATACATATCTATGCCATCAAATTATTGGTGTGTGCAGCCTATTCGGGACGGTGAGGTTCCCATCAGAAGCGCAAAACTCACCTTTGCAAATATTTTTTCACTGCCATTGCACATAAATGAACTTTCTTTGCAATTAATGCTTTTGGCTTAGTACTTTAGGTATGACAACTCGCTTTGCTCATGGGTTTTTTTAAACCATAATGGAAGACAAATTCTAATTATATTTGAATTTATACTGGAGTCATAGTAATAACTTGTAATGTTTGTATGTTGGCTATTAGACTTCACGTCCTTTTGAATATGGCAAAGGTACAATTGATTGATTCACACTCTAAAGATCAAGCTTCAAATACCATAGTGGAAATAGGGTGCTTATAGCAAGAGGTCCATAGCAGGTAGATTATACTCAGTTACAACAAGTTGAAACTTGCAATATACGTAACACTTGGGTGATTTTGAAGTTATTTTGATTGAAAAATCAAAAGAAAAATGTGTCACAACTTGTTATCCTCTAAGTAAGTCCACTTTATTATGTGTTGCTTGCTAATTTTGAACTGTTCACTAAAAGTAGAGCAAGGATTGCAAAAATAAAGGTTTGTTGCACATTATGAGGAAGCAATTGCATTTCCTCTTCCATTGTCTTTCTTTATATGCAAGAATACATATCTATGACATCATATTATTGGCACGTGTAGTCATTTTGGGAGGATGAGGTGCAAAGTTCCCATCATATTATTTAGAACAAAGCTTACCTTTGCAATGTTATTATTATTATTATTATTATTCTTTTTTATTGTCATTGCACATAGATAGTTAATTGTTACACATAGATGAACTTTCTTTACAATTGGTTGCCATGGCTTTGTGCTTTGGGCATGACAAGTCACTTTGCCCAGAAATTTTTCAACCATAATGTAACGAGCTTTTGTAGTTGAAACTTGAAATATACGTAAAACTTGGGCAATTTCAAAGTTATTATGATTAAAAAATCAAAGGAAAAATGGGCCACAACAACCTATTTTTCCTCCTAGCAAGTTCACTTCATTGCATGTTGCTTACTAGTTTTGAAGTGTTCACAGAGAGTAGAATAGGATTGCAAGAATAAAGGTTTGTATGAGGAAGCAATTGCATTTCCTCTTCCATTGTCTTTCTTTATTCATAAGAATACATATATGTGGTATCATATCATTGACATGTGCAGCCTATTTGGGAGGGTGAGGTGGAATGTTCCCATCGGAAGAATAACTTACCTTTGCAAAGTTTTTTATTTATCGTCATTGCATATAGATAATCCATTGTTGCACATAGATGAACTTTCTTTGCAATTACTTGCATTTGGCTTAGTGCTTTGGACACGATAACTCGCTTTGCCCTGGGTTTTTTAAACCATAATGTTAGGAGTATTTTATTGTTGAAACTTACTTCACTCCACTTCCACTACCTAAGTTCATTGTTGAACACTATCTTTAGTGGACTGTAATGATAAAGGCCTATCCCAGGGCCTTTAAACTTTGGGGGGCTATAGAAAAAGGATGAGAGATACCTCCACTTCCAACTAATCTAACCATGACACAACAAAAGAATCATAGTGAACTGGTTTCCAAACAATTCAAGACTTTAGTATGTATACATTCTGTTATTATAGAGCTGGTATCAATAAAATCATGAACTGTGAAACAACTAAGGATGCATGGGTAAAGCTGAGAGAAGAATATGCCGCAAATGAAAGAATAAGAACTATACAACTACTGAATTTGAGAAAAGAATTTGAGTTGCTGAAGAAGAGGAGCCTATAGATTCATGGAGCTGGTGAATTAAATTAGAATCCTTGGAGAAGAATTTCTAGATTGTAGAATTGTTTAAAAAGTTATGGTTCACATACTGGAAAGGTTTGAGCCAAAGATTTCCTCACTTGAGGATTCTAGAGACCTCTAAAAAATCTGCTTGTCCGAGCTAATCAGTGCCCTCCAAGCCCAAGAATAAAGAAGATTGCTAAGACAGGAGGAGACTTCTATTAAGGGTGCTTTTCCATCTAAGCACTTTGAGAAAATAGAACAAAAAAGGAAAAAGCAACCTGCAAAGCAGTAAAGAAAGAAAGGGGAGAGTAACTTTAGTGTCAAACAAGTTTACCCTCCCTATGGACATTGTAAAAAGACCTCTCACTACCGAAGTATTGTTGGCGGAGGTTTGACATAATTTGCAGACAATGCAATGAAAGAGGACACAGAGAAAAAGTGTGTGCAAAGAAAGGGAGATCATAAGAAAACTAGCAATAACAAGCACATATCACAAATGATGATCAAATTGAAACTGAGGAGCATAGTCAGTAGCAACTCAACTAAAACAAATGTTGAGATATGGGTGATTGGCAGTGGTTGTTTAAACCATATGTCACATAACCTAAAGTTTTCAAGAAGCTTAACCAGTACTTTACATTCAAAGTAAGGACTTGTAATGGTGATCTCCTTAAAGTAGAAGGAAAAGGAGAAGTTACAATCCAAACTCAATCAGGTACAAAATTAATCTCTGATATACAATATGTTCCTAACATCGATCAAAACCTCTTCAATGTTGGCCAACTTTTAGAGAAAGTTTTCTCATTAGAATTTAGAAGTAAATTATGCACTATCTATAATGCATCTAGAATAGAGCTTTTTATTGTTCCAATGAAAGCAAAAGGCTTATATTTGAATCTAAAGCAAGCTAAAAATGTGGCCATGCTAGCCACTTCAATTGAATAAACTTTGTGGCACAAAAGATTGGGTTATGCTCATTATATAAGTATGCCAAAAATTCACAAGCAAGGCATGGTGTATGATCTACTTGAGATATGTGAGACTCAAGCTATAAGTTAAGCTTGTCAACAAGGGACGTAATCCAGATTGTCCTTCTCATTTCTTCAAAGCCACACCAAAACTAAGATGGAATTATTGTATAGTGACATTTGTGTCCTATGAGTATATGTTCACTTAATGGAAGTAGGTATTTTATCACTTTCATAGATGATCTTACAAGGTTTTGCTAGCTATTCCTTTTGAAACAAAAATCAGACACAGTAGAAGAGTTTCAAAATTTCAAAGCTTGGATTAAAAATCAATTAGGTTGTTGTATCAAAACTCCAAGGTCATACAATAGAACTAAATATTTTTCAAGTTCTTTTAGACAAATTTGTTTAATAATTGTCATACAACAGTTTACAACTCTTTACACCCCCTAACAAAATAGGGTGAGTGAAAGGAGAAACAGAACAATTATGGAGATGTCTAAGTGCTTGATTCTCAATAAAGACTGCCAAAAAATTTTTGGGGTGAAATTGTGTCTATAGCAATATATCTACTTAATAGGCTTCCAACCAAGGCTTTGCTTGGGAAAACCCTACTTGAAACCTAGTTTGGGAGAAAACCTTCTTTGGGTCACTTGAAAGCGTTTGGTAACCTTTGCTACCTTTATATACTAGAAAAGAAAAGAAACAAGTTGGACTTAAAGGCTGAGCTAAATGTGTTTGTAAGTTATACAAACACACTTGGAAATTACAAGTACTTTAATCCTCTCACAAACAATATCTCAATTAGCATAAATGTTAAATTTGTGGAGGATGAGACCTAGAATTAGGAGGAAAATAGTACTGGGATCATTATGCCTTAACCAGTTCATATGTAGTAACAACCTTTGATAGAATCTGATTCCTCAGATGATGAGTTAGTTGATCACATACCAGCTAGAGGAACAAGGTCTCTTATTGATATCTATGAGAGAAGCCTTGCTGCACAACCTAACCATTAAGCTATTTAGATGCCTTAAATGATCCTAACTATAGAAAGGCAATTAAAACTAGGATCAAAGCAATTAAAAGAAACAAAACTTAGATCCTCGTGGACAAGCTAAAGAACAAAAAACCTATTGGAGTCAAGTGGGGCTTTTAAAGTGAAGGTGAATCCAGATGGCTCTAAAAATAGATTGAAGGCTAGGCTAATGGCAAAGGACTATGTTTGGTAGTATGACATTGACTACTGTTAAACATTTTTCCCTATTGCTAAACTAAATATAATCAAACTCCTCCTTACTATTATAGCTCAAAAAGGCTAGGATATACATTAGCTTGATGTGAAATTTACTTTCCTAAATGGTGAATTGCAGGAATAAGTCTATGTTGAATAACCATAAGGCTTTTTCAAGCAAGGATAGGAAGACAAAGTGTACTTGTTATAGAAGGTTCTTTATGGTTTGAAGTAGGCACCTAGAGCTTGGTACAATAAGATGAATGATTGCTTGTTAAAGCTCTTAGTTGTTAAAAGTAAAAATAAGGCCACCTTATGTGTGAAAGCTAAAGAAGAGGAGCTTTTAGTGGTTTCAATTTATGTAAATACCTTTTGGTCATTGGGAACAATCCTAAGTCAATTGACCATTTGTAACATGAAATAATGAACATGTTTGAAATGATTAACTTGGGATAGATCACCTTTTTTATTGGATTGGAAGTGAAACGAACCTAAGAAGGGATCTTAGTGAGCCAAAAAAAGTATGTTGAAAAGCTTCTTAGAAGGTTTTAGATGATGGATTGCAAAAGCTTCAGTGCACTATTAACAATTGGTGGTAGGTTTCTTAAGGAAGTTGGAGCTCTAAAGACTAATCCACATAAGTTCAAGAGTCTAACTGGTTGCCTATTGTATTTGTCAATATCTAGGCTAGATATCATGCAAGCAGTGAGTCTCCTATCAAGATACATGCATGTGTCACAGTCCTTTGCTCCTAGGGATGGGCGATTTGATGAATCTAGAAGCCTCACAGGGAATGACAACACAATGACTCTAGAAGCCTCATAAGGAATGACTATACATTGGAATATACTATGTAATAAATGCTAGTACATGTAGGTAGATGGAAATTGAAGGGATGTGATATTTGTCGTTAGATCAATGAAGAATTTAATGGTTATGGCTTGTCCAATACTTGTATAAAAGGGGACCTCTTCCCTCTCATTTGTATCATCCAATTCATAAGTGAAATATACTTTTAGAGCTTCTCTCTCTAGAGTTTCTCTTTAAAAGTTTTTGAGAGTCAAGTGTAAGAAAGGTTGTTTAGGAGGAATTCTTAAGGCCGCACGGGTAAGGAGTAATAAATCCATTAAGTCCATGATAAGTGCTATCATAGCTGATTCATTTCAAGTGTTGTGGTAGAACTACATTTTGTTGAGGTGCTCATCATGGGTCATGATTACGATGATCGTGGGAGGAAGGCTAATTAAGGTGCTGCCAAGGGAAAGAAAAGTCGTGCTATTTCAAGTTCGAATGATCTAGTAGGGGACTTGGCGCATCGTATGATGAAGATTGAATTGTTTGTTACTAATGTACTTGGCCCAGTCCATTGAAGAAGTATATGTTGAAAGGGAAGAGCTCGTGGTCAAGATGCAAGAGCTCAAAGTTGGCATGGGAGAACTTCGAGGTGAGTTATTGGGGACATTGAGGGCAGAACTTCATCAGCGGGATAAGTCCTTTGAGGCCATGATGGTGCGTGAATGGGGTGATTACCGTGCAAGGTCCATGTATAGACGCACCCAAGTTGAAAAAGTTCAGGGACTCTCGAATGGTCAAGGATGTGGACAACTTCTTATGGTACATGGAAAAGTATTTCCAAGTCATGAGGATCAACGACAGCCAATCATGGGTAAATACTGCATTTATGTACTTGGCTGATAATGCATTGTTGTAGCGGCATCGTTGGTCAGATGATAGATGTGGAGATACTGTCATGACCTAGGATAGATTCGTCAAGGAGTTTTGACAAAATTACTATCCCGCATATGCAAGAAGGACATCCAATGACATACAAGTCACGAAAGTTGAATGATACCAAGCAACAATATACCATTTAAGAGAAGGAGATGACTATAGTGGTCCATTGCCTATGAACATGAAGGCATTATCTTATGGGGTCTAAGTTTGTTGTAAGGATAGATAACGTGGCCATGAGTTATTTTTAAACCCAAAAAAAGTTGAGTTCGAAGCAAGCTCGGTGGTAGGATTTTATAGTAGAGTTTAACTATGTGATAAAGTACAAGCCGGGGAAGGCTAACTTTGTAGCTGATACTTTTAGCTGAAAGATAGAGCTGGCAAACATAGTGAGTCGACCAAGCTATCTATGGATTGACCGCATCAAGGAGAGGCTCAAGCATGATCAAAAGGCTCAATCCCTTATTGGGTATGCGCAAGAAGTCAAGACCTGATGGTTTTGGTACGAGGACGATCTTCTTTACACCAAAGGGCAACGACTATACATGCCACTCCATGGGAAGTTAAGGAAAGAGGTGTTATACGAATGCCATGATTCAAAGTGGATAGGTCATTTGATGATCCACTACACCTTGGCCCTCATTGAAGACCAATACTACTGGCCTCAGATACAGGACGACGTTGAAGCCTATATGAAGACTTGTCTTGTTTACCAACAAGACAAACTTGAGCAACGTTCGTTAATAGGACTTCTAAAGCCACTTCTTATCCCAATTTGTACATGGGAAAGTGTTTCCACGGATTTCATAATAAACTTGCCAAAATTTGAAAGGTGTTAGACGCTTATGGTCGTGGTGGATAGGTTCTCCAAGTATGCGACATTTGTGCTGGTAACGAAGGATTGTTTGGATGAGGAGGTAGCCAAGTTATTCATGAAGCATGTGGACAAGTACTAGGGAGTCTTACAAATGTTCATGAGTGATTGCGACCCTTGATTTATAAGGCGTTTCTGGTCTGAATTATTTAAGCTGTTGGGGTCAGAGTTGAATCTCTCTACGAGCCTATACCCCTAAATTGATGGTTAAACTGCGTGGGTCAATGTACTCTTAGAGATTTATTTTCGACATTATGTAAGCACAACACAAGCAAATTGGATGAAGTTGATAAATATAGCTTAATTCTCCTACAACTTGCAGCAAAGTGAGTCTTTTGACCATAGTTCATTTGAGATTATGAATGGGCAATAACCATAAACTCTAAGTGTGGTTGCATTGAGCTATCAAGGAAATAGCCCACCTGTATACAAGTTCACCAAGGATTGGCAAGAATAAGTGGACTTGGCAAGGGCGTATCTACGTAAAGCCTCCAAATACATGAAGAAGTGGGCCAATAAAAAGCGACAGCATGTGGAGTTCTAAGCCAGGGACTTGGTGCTAGTCAAACTACACGTCATTCTTTGGTACAAGGATGTACACAAGGGGATGATCTATCGTTATGAAGGGCCATTTCGAGTAATACAATGGGTCAAGAAGGTCGTATACAAGCTAGAGTTGCCGTCAAAATTAAAGGTACACCTAATTTTTCATGTGAGTATGCTTAAACCTTACCATGTAGATGAGGAAGATCCAGATTAAGGGGAGTTACAAAGCGCCCCACTTGAAGCATAAACTTTATATGACCGAGAAGTTGAATCCATAATGATAGATTGGGTCATACAGAAGTGGTATTGTACACCAAGACATGAATACTTTATTCTATGGAAGGGTCTTCCTAAGAGTGAAACTAGTTAGGAACCTGTTGAAACTAGTTAGGAACCTGTTGAAACTCTTTGACAATTAAAAAAGGAGATTGACACTTACCATGCTAAAGAAGTGATGAGGGCGTTGCCTGATTAGGTGGGGGAGAATGTCACAGTCCTTTGCTCCTAAAGATGGGCAATTTAATGAATTTATAAGCCTCATAGGGAAAGACAACGTAATGAATCTAAAAGCCTCATAGGGAAGGCCAATATATTTGAATGTGCTATGTAATAAATGCTAGTACATGTAGGTAAATGAAAGTTGAAGGGACGTGATATCCATCGTTAGATCAAGAAGAGATCTAACGGTTGTGACTTGTTCAATACTTGTATAAAAGGGGACCTTCTTCCCCTCATTTATATTGTCTATTTCACAAGTGAAATATACTTTTAGAACTTCTCTCTTTAGAGTCTCTTTAAAAGTTCTTGGAAGTGTGAGAAAGGCTGCTTGGGAGGAATTCTCAAGGTTGCATGGGTTGGAAGCAATAAATCCATTAAGCCCATGATACTTGAACCAAGCCAAATACATCTCAAAGTTGCAAAAGGGATTCTCAGATATGTCAAAGGTATGACGACCTATGACATCATGTTCAAAAGAACAAAAAAGCTTGAATTGATTGGTTATACTAGTAGTAATTAAGGAGGTACACAACATTAAATGAAAAGTACTTTAGGGTATGCTATTACCTTGGGATCATATGTCTTCAATTGGTGTTTAAAGAAACAATTAGTTGTTGCACAATTCAAGGCAGAGGTTGAATATTTAGCTGCCATAATAGCTGTAAAACAAGTCATTTGGTTGAGGAATATACTGATTAATCTACTACAGATACCAACCGTACAAATTGAAATCTATTGTGACAATCAAGCTACAATAGCAATCTTTAAGAACCTTGTGCAACATGGAAGAACTAAATATTTTTTTACTAAAGATTCACTTTGTCAGACATGCATAAAGGAACAATGAAGTGAAGTTAACATTTTGTTCTTCAAAGGAGCAAGTAGTAGACTAAGCCACTCTATAGAGGGAGATTTTCTAAATTAAGAAAGAAACTAGGGATGCAAAACAACAACACTAAAGAAGAGTGTTGAAGGAAATTGGTACTGTTATTATGCTTTTAGCCATTACAACTTTAGCTCCCCTAGCCTAAAGCTTCCCAGCAACATTTGGAAGTTAGTTAAGTTTGTTAACATGGTTGCTGGATGTTAATCCCAATTTATGTTATATAACTAAACTAGTTTTAATTTGAATTAGAAATGTATTATGATTACAATTCAAATTTGTATTTAAATCTAAATTGTACAATTTAAATTTCAAATATGAAATACAATTTGAACTTTAATTTGAAATGGTAAATGTAATCAAATGCAGTATAAATATATGAAAGATGCCCGTGAGAAGCAGGTTGCTTTTCTTATTGGCCATTCAATTCTACCTTAGACCCTTTGTATTTTTTATTTGTAACTCTTTTGTTGCTTCTCTGAGAGAAAAAACCAGTGTTCTTAAAAAGTTGAGTAGGATTGCAAAAATAAAGATTTATTGCACATCATGAGGAACAAATTGCATTTCCTCTGCCATTGTTTTTCTTTATTCACAAGAATACATGTCTGTGATGTCTTATTATTGGGATATGCAGCCTACTTGGGAGGCTGAGATAAAAGGTTCCCATTAGAAGAACAAAGCCTACCTTCGCAACACTTTTTTTATTGGCTTTTTCCATAGATAATCAATTGTTGCACATAGATGAACTTTCTTTGCTATCAGTTGCTTTTAGTTTAGTGCTTTGGGCATGATAACTCACTTTACCTAAGGAGTTTTTAAACCATAATGGAAGGAGGATTTTGTGGTTGAAACTTACTTGCAGTAGACGTAACACTCGGATGATTTCAAAGTTATTGCAATTCAAATATCGAAGGAAAAATATGCCATGACATGTTTCCCCTCTTAGCAAATCCGCTCAGTGTGTGTTTCTTGCGAGTTTAGACGTTTTCATAAAAAGTGGAGCAGGCTGTAAAAATGAAGGGTTGTCGCACATCGTGAGGAAACAATTGCCTTTCAGATTCACCGTTTTTCTTTATTTACAGGAATAAATATCTGTGGCATCATATTATTAGTGTGTGCAGTCTATTTGGGAGGGTGAGGTAGAAAGTTCCCATCACACCTTTGCAAATTTTTTTATTGAGGTGCACATAGATTAAATACTGTTGCATATAGAGAAACTTTCTTCGCAATCAGTTGATTCTAGCTTAGTGCTGTGGCCATGACAACTTGCTTCGCCTGGGTTTTTTAAATCATAATGTAAGGAGTATTTTGTAGTTGAAACTTATTTGCATTAGATGTAAAACTTGAGCGATTCAAAGTTATTGTAGACTGCAGTAAAATCGAAGGAAAAATGTGCCGCGGCTTCTTTCCCCTTACAGTAAGTTCACCTCAATTAGTGTTGCTTGCTCGATGTGAAGTTTTCGCACAAAGTAGAGTAGGACCGTAAAACTGAAGGTTTGTTGCACATTATGATTACTCAAATGCATTTCAGGGTGTACTATATAATGTAATTCTTGTTGTGGATAGTTACAATTTAATAGCATTCGGCGATGGCCATCGAAAAGTACCTGTAGCAATGAATAAAGATGCTTTGTTACAACATGGGTCAAGTGTGATTAGTTGGGAGAAAGCAACTGAGAAGTCTAGACTATCCAGACAAAAGAGAGAGCACTAGATATTGAAAAGAAAAATGTAACAATAAAAGGGTGGACGCTTCCCAGCAAAAACTGACATAGGTAACTAAAACTGCACAATGTGAAAAAGAGTTGGTCAGAAAGGCAATAATTGATGAAAAAAAGTTGAAAAAGCGACAATTTATGAAAGTCCTCTTCTTTTCATTCCTGGATGCACATTTTGTTGTCTTCATTTATTGATTCAATCAATATCGTCATAATTAAAGGAAACAAGAACCCGAAAAACTAAATTAATATTTGGTTATATTTGTTCACAAGTTTGGTATACTTTTTTGATTGTTTACGTGCCATATCTTCCACCATATATCTACTTGTAAATAGTCAATACGGTAGACTGTAGTAGATGGGAATATCTATGTTGGATGGCAAATAGGAGCGCCGTAAAATTCGTTAGTTAGCAATGAACGGATATGTTTATTGAATGGATTACCGTCGCACCATAAGATAATTGGTCATACCTGCTATATCTGGGATTTCGCCCAAAAAAATATGCAAGTTCGTGTTTTTTCTTTAAGGCTTTTAAATTGCTCAAATTATTGTTCCATTTGCCATTAGACCATAAGCTTAAGAAGCCATACATTTGTAAAGAGTAAGTGTCGACCATATTGGCATTTTTTTCACTCTAAAAGCCCTCAAAGGCTGTCCATTGAGGTACACCGCAAAACAGCAGTCCTCTTAACATTGAAATTTAGGCCAAAAAGTTGGGTTTGAGTTTGTTTCATTCCAGTAAAAAATGCATAGCTGCTTCGTAGGCAAATACCATAGAACGAGTCCATTAACATAGTCTACCAGTATAGGTGTCTACTAACCTAACACAAGTCCATTAATATCGCATGCAATGATAGGCTTGCATTAACAGAATAATAGTCCACTTGAACATTTCTTTCTTTCTTTTTTTTGTTTTTTGAAAGAGAGGCTATGGCTCACATTGGTATGAGCGTTCCTACCCCGGAAAAGCCCAAAACCACCAGCCATTACTATTCCGCTAAATGTATTGTTGACGACTTCATATACTTGCAGCCAAAATTAGGGGAGTCATGGCCACCTTAACCTTACTAATACCCACATACAGCCTGAACTTACATTGCAAAAAGACAACCATATACGGTAGCAGTGTACAAATGCTTCAACTAATATATTTACAAACTACTGCAAATGTGGAGTCAAAGGAAATGATGATGATCTCCACATCATTTGGACTTGGCATACATTTGGAGTTCCCAACAGTTGTTACCTTGCATCTTTCAAAACGACGATTGATATCCCTCAACATCTTTGTTAGGCTAGGCAGTGGTTGAGGCCTCCACCCTAGAAAGTGGCAGACCACTTATACCCCCGTTCATAAACAAGGTCTTTTAACGCCATTGCAATTTCATTTCGCAAAATGAAAGATTCATGGACAATGATGCAGAGCACTAGGTATTGATCATCAGAGCTTGGACCATCCTTCTTAGGTTCATCCAACACATCTTTTCCCTTGGCTTTAGCTGCACATCAAAGTTGCCCCATTTTAATTTAGTATCATTGAAACCAAAATGTAAGGTCAACAACATAAAAATTATTAAATGCATGTTTCGATAACACAAGTTATGCGAAGAAGCTAGTAAGTATGTGGCTATGAAAAATAAAAAAATCTACATGCTTATGCTGTTGCAACTTGATTTGTAAACGAGGGACGATGCAAAAGTCAAAATACCTTCTTCGATCTCCTTGATGAGATTCATGGTTGTTCTAGATGGATGACAAGGAAATTGTTGATTTGTATTGTGTTAGATGACTTTTTTTTATTATATTTTTATTGTGTGTTAAGTGCAGAACTATTACAAATGCCTTCATATGGAAGGAATTTCACATGTTCTCTCCAACTTTCATAGTCTCCCCAGAGAGAACCATGGTAATACATAAATCTGTGGTTAGTTGAGATTCTCATGTCTTGAAGCTTTATGACCAAACCATGGTTAGTGCCACTGAGCCCATCATTTTAGTTAAAATTTTGACCTCATAATGACACTAAGTTATACTTAGTTTTAACCACTTTAACATACATGAGGTATAAATACTCTTTCAAAAATTACTTCTCAATTTCTTTTACTTTTCCAATGAGACTTTTGACACCTTATTGGAACCTTGATTGGCCACTTTTTTTGGCCGCCCATGTTCTCATTCTCTTAAGAAAAGTATATCAATGTATTGATTTGAATAAGGATCTAACTTGCTTGTTATTTTTGCCACTGATATGTATGCCCACGTTTTGGTGTAGCACAACCCCTATGATCCCCCCATTTCGTGGGGTATAGGGGTCCCATCTGACTTGGTCCACACTCTAAATCCTTGCCTTATTAGTTTACCCACAATTAGGCTTATACAACATCGGCCTAAACTTGAAGCCTGTGTGCCAATGGCCTATTGATGTTATAGTCAATTCTTAAAGCACTTATTAGCCACTTATGAATAAGCTTTTATAGCATTAGCCCAAACCTAAGTTTAGGTGCCAATATTGGCTAACTTTGGTAGGAGACGTGCACTATCCCCCCAAAAAGTATTGGAGAATTTAGCCATTTGGTAGGAGGAGATATTGATGTGCTTAAATTGTCATTCTATTGCCTATAACACATTAGAGTATGTTGCCACACTAACCAACAACCCAAATGCCCTTCCCACTTGACATCAATGTTGTAGCCTCTTTTAATGTACTATAATACACATATTTTTGCCTCACCTTACTTACTTAGATGTCCATACCCAAATCCTCATACAAGAATTAGTGCAAAGTGTCACTAATTTGCTTACATTCTCAAGCCAATGAGCTTAAATGACTAACAAACCACTCTTACGAATTGAAGCCAACATCATCATTAATAGGGTTTATAAGTAGTCTTGGATATACTTCTCGAATTGCTATAGAGTTACATCTCTTTCCCAACTAGTCTCACTATTTAGAGTATTTTTTCACTTCATTAAGTACTCAACTCAGCGGTTCTTCTTACTCTACTTATGCGTTTGCTAGTCAAGAATCTTCTCCACTTCACACTAGAAATCCATTCTGATTGTTGGGGAAGTAGGTCTCACTTGTCTCCTTAGAGGCTTATTACCAGGCTTATTACCATCTTCTCATGGAAAGGTTTCAAGAAGCTCACATAAAAAGTTAGATGCACCTCCAACTTTCTTTACCACCACAAAGGGACCATTATACTTGGAATCAACTATTGATGCATAATTTTACTACTAATCTTCTTCCATATTTAAAGAGTTAGTTTCAGCAACACTTTATCCCTAACATAAAAATCAATGCCTATCTTTTCTTATCAGCATACTTCTTCATGTGTTTGGCCACCTTGTTAAAGTTGTCCTGGGCTTCATTAAACAACTCTTGTTTTGAATGTGCGTACTGATAGACAACTAGACATTTTCCTCTACAATTTATTCTTGTGACCTCATTAGGTGTAAAGGGTTGATGCCTTATAACAAACTTAAAGGAACTTAAATTTGTCAAAGAGGATTGATGAAGATTGTAGCACAATTAGGCAAAATCCAATAGCTCCAGCCAATTTTGAGGCTAGTAGTCATGTAATGTCGAAGATAATCCTCAAATAAGCCATTTATTCACTTTGTTTGGCCATTGGTTTGAGTATAGTTGGCAATGAAAAACTTTAATTTAGAACTCATAATGTTGAATAAAGTTGTCTAAAGCTTGCCTATAAAGCAAACATCTTGATGGCTTGCAATATTTTTAGGTAACTTGAAATATTTGATCACTTATTTATAAAATAATTCAATGGTCATCTCTACTTAACATGAATAAGGAGTTAAAATGAACATCACATAATTTGAAAATTAATTAACCACTACCCTAATAGAACTTATGCCTCCAACCTTTGAGATCCTGCTAATGTAATCCATAGAAATTGATACCCAAGGTTTTGTTGGAATAGGCAATAATTGTAGCAATTTTGCTTCCTTGCATCGATCTACTTTGTCTTATTGATAGATGGTACATATCTTAACATATGCCTTAACATCATCTTTCATCTTTGGCTAATGATAGCTACGAAATAGCAAGAATATCATCCTTTTCACATTGGGATAACTAGCCCACTGAGAGTCATGACACTCCCATAAAATCTCCTTTCTAAAATTTATAGCACTTGAAACATACAAATGGTTACTTTTAGTATGTAATAACCCATCATTAAGCCAATATCATCTTACCACACCCTTATTCACTTATTGCACACTTTTTTGATAATTTGCATTATATGAGGCTTGTGCCTTGACTTTGTCTAGGAAGTTGCTTTGAACTTAGGTGAGGGTAGGAACAACTCTTGTACTTGTCGATGATTTAGGACATCCACTACTTGATTATACCCTCCTAATGTATATTCCTACAATAAGTCATACTCTACCAATAACTCTTGTCACCGACCTTGCCTAGCAAAGAGTTTCTTTTGAATTTAGATGAATGTGTTAGCCACATTATTCATGCAAACCACAAACTTGGTACCTAGCAAGTAAACATGCCAAATTCAAAGGCAATGCATAATAGCAAGCTTTTCCTTTTGATGAGCCGAGTATCATTGTTTTACCTTGTTAAGTTTTCAACTTTTGTAGGTAATAGGATGACCTACTTAAACCAATACACCACCAATGGTTTTGTTAGATACATCCATAATGATATCAGATGATAACTCGAAGTTAGGTAGTTATAGCACCGATTTTGTCGATATTGTTACTTTTAACTTATCAAAGACTTCTTGGCACTCCATGGTCCACCCTTATAGTCGATCTTTCTTTAGCAATTTGGTGAGAGAGGCCACATTTTTAGAGTAACCATGTATAAATTTCTTGTAGTAGTTAGACAAGTTAAGAAAATATCATAATTCGATGACCTTAGTAGGAGGTGATCATTCTACAATGGCTTGAACCTTTCCCTTATCCATTCTCGTGTGCCCTTGATCATCTTATGCCAAGGAACATTATTTCTTACCGAGCAAACTGACACTTCTCTTTCTCAGTGTATAGTTGGTGCTCTCTTAACTAAGACAACTCCATTTGAAGGTAGGACAAGTGATTTGCAAGATCTTATTATACATAACAATATCATTAAGATAAACCACCACAAATTGATCAATAAAGCCATGAAACACATCATTCATTAAATTGCAAAAAGTAGCATGGGATTAGTCAAACTAAAGGACATTAGAAGGAATTCGTAGGAGTTGTAGCAAGTGATGCAAATGGTTTTCTCTTCATCTCCTTCCACAATTTTGACTTGCCAATATCCTAAATGTAAATTTAACTCAATGAAGAATAATGCTTTGGCTAATTGATTAAACAAGTCCATTATCAAAGGGATATGATACTTATTCTTTACCATGATCTTGTTTAAGAACCTGTAATCCACACACATTCATAAAAAGCCACCATAAGGGGCTTTGAACAGTTAACTCGAGCCTACATGTAACTACTTTATCATTTGCTTCTTCAATTTGGTTAATTACATTGGACTTATGCGGTAAGGGGCTTAAACTGAAGATTTGGAGCCTGGAACTAAATCAATTTTATGGTCAGTGGCTCACTTATGGAAAAGGTGCTTTGATAGCTCTAAGGGCATTACGTCCACAAAGGTTACCTAATAGTTCAGTAACACCATTAACCACCTTGGTGACAATCCCTTCCTTGATTTCAATCAATGTAACTAAGTAAATAGTCTCACCTTTTTTCAAACCATACTTCACATGCATAGCAAAAGGCATACCACTTGACTTTCCACCAATGGTAGATGATGGAGTGATCTTGCCCACAATAAAGTAAGGATAATTGTTATACATAATCATTAGCCCATCCAAATGATGCAACAAAGCAACTTTTGCATGTATAAAAAAACTCAACTCCCAAAATGATATCAAAATCATTTAATGGTATAATCATAAAGTTAAGATTGTTAACCCAATTTCTAATAATTACCTTCATATTTATTGTTGCACCAAACACCTTATGGGTTTCCAAGTTGACTATCTTTATTTGATTGCCACTCTTAATGATTTGCAGCACAAGTGACTCCATCATTCATTCAGTAATAAAGTTATAAGTGACATTAGTGTTGGCCATTATCATTAACCCTTAATTGTTAAGCCTAATCTTTACATACATTAGGCTAGATTGTGGGGAACATTTCACTTGAATCACATTCATCAATTGTAGGAGATTAATGTGAGAAAGGCCATTACTATCCAAGAAAGTGCTTTTTCCACTCTCCTTAATAATCATGACACTTAACTTTTCCCTTTTAAGGGGCATTCCTATGACAATGAAGACCATTACAAATAAAATAACTAAAATTGAACTTGTTTTTACCTTACTCTTAAATGATAGCTTTGTTTTTGTCTTTTCCTCCATTCTCATGCTTTTCTCTTTTCTTGCCCTCTTCTTCTTTTTGCCTTTGTCTTTGGGATACTTTCTCGCATTAGAATTAGAGGTCTTGTTGATTTTGAAATCAATTAATCTGTTGGTAATGGCCATGGTTGAAAGTCTTTGACACCTTATCTTTGTAACTCAATTTGAGCCTAGGATGAAGATATGATTGTTGAAGAGTTTGTCTCCATTCAACATGTTACAAATGTCAAGCATTAAGGAACTAAATTCTTTCATGTAGTCTTGCACTATGTTAATATATTTCAATTTCTTAAAGGATTTCCTTGCAACATAAGATGTGTTGTAAGGAAGAAATTGATCCTTCAATTCCTTCTTTAAGCTTTTCCACATTTTTATCCAAGGTTTGCTTGTACTTGCATCTTTTTCAAGCATAGTTTGCCATCATAACTTGGCATCCTTCGTAAGATATATGCTAATAAATATCACCTTCTCCTCATCTAACACTTGGGTAGCCATAAAGTATTACTCTATGTCTCACAAGAAATTTTCCTTAAAGGCTTTAGGCTCTAGCACCTTCATCTTTTTAGATGTATTAGCAACCACGCTTTGTTGACTACTTATTACCTTCTTGAGGATAGCAACATCTCACCTACATCACTAAAGTGATTGTCCCATGCAAAATCAAGGCTATCATAAGTATTTTGCAAAAGACGTACCAATTTTTCCAACTACTTAAGTCTTACCAAAACCAGGAGAGCTTGCTCCTTAAGAACATCACTAAGAACTTTTTCAATCTTAGTCAGTCATTCCCACACTACATCAGGACCTAACCTACCAGTTATAGATTGAGTCTTAGTGCTTTGACACCAGTTGTCACAGAGCCAATCCTTTTGCTTAAATTTTTGACTTTATGATGACACTAAGTTGCATTTAATCTCAACCATTTTAGCACACATAAGGCATAGACACTTTTACAAGAATCACTTCCCAACTTTTTTTACTTTAAGTACAAAGAATTTGTCAAAGACTTCACATTAATATTTCTCTCTATAATTTCATATAAAACATTAGCTGCCACTATACATATGTATATAGAGTTGTAGTTGACACCCCTAACTATTTAAGGGCATGTATGACTTGGCCATCAAGTCAATCATGCAGTAGGGATCCCCTCTCTGAGGAGCACTCACCTATTTCTTTAGTTAGAACATGTAACAATGTTAGAGGAGAGCTTGACACCTCGTTTGGACCTTGATCAACCACTCTTTTCAGCCACCCATATTCTCTTTCTCTTAAAGAGAGCATGCCAACACATTGTTTTAGATAAAACTCTAACTTGGTTGTCATTTTTGCCATCAATATATATGCCCCCATTTTAAGGTAGCATAGCTCACATTTTGGGGTAATATAACCCATATGATCTCTTTATTTCATGGGGTATGGGGCCACTATGTAACTTGGTCTACATTCTAAGGTTTTTTCTTACTAGCTTGCTCACAATCAAACTCTTGCAGCATCGGTCTGAGCTCAAAGCTCGTGTGCTTACGACCTATTGATGTCGTAGTTAATCCTTGGAGCACTTGTTAGTCACTTATAATGAGTCCTCATAGTGTCAATTCGAATCTAAATTTGTGTGTTAACATTGGCTAACTTTAGTGGGAGACATGTACTGCCCTTTAAAAAATATTAGAGAATCCATTTGTCTAGTAAAATGAGATATTGTTGTATTTAAGTCGTCACTCTGTTACCCTATAGCATGCTAATATGTCATAAGCGTATACCATCATGTCACTGGCACATGCTGCCACACCAATCAACAACTCAAAACACTTTTTCCACTTAATACCAATAACTTAGTCTCTCTTAATGTGTTGTAATACATATGTTTTTACCTCACCTTACTTGAGTGTTCAAACCTGAATTTTCATGCGAAAATTGGTATAAGGTACCACCAATTTATTTGTATTTTTAAGCCAACAAATTTAAAGGATTAACAATTAATATAATAAGAGGGTGGATTCTATTTGAGTAATCTAGTTAATATCAAGATGTGAGATGCTCCTAAAGTGGCAGTTAAGGTAAAACAAGTCATTATGGGTAGTATTAAATCTTCTCTAATGTAGTGCATAATACTTAATACTTTGTAATAGTAATTGGAATAATGAAGCCTTAAAGTGGAACTAAACCCTTTTTTCTAAGGCTAAAGGTCAAATGACATGTGATCAATTTTTGGTCACAATAAAAGGTAAAGAGGGCCTATTGCCATTGCAATTTTGTAATTGAATGACACTTGATTGGTATAGGTTCTCAATTGCAATTATGTTGCATTGAGTAAATATCCTGTGTTACAACAATCTCTTTTGTAATTTGGATTACAATTCTTGCATTGGTGTTTCCATACCTACATTATAAAGCAAATTGCTAGTGAATGGGTGAAATTAAATGATTCACATAAAAAAGGTCAATATACACATGTAGTTAAAATTGTGGATATGTTTTAATGTCATGTTAATGATACCAACCATACACAATATGGAAAATATAAAATTATAAGAAGATAAACTATTTAAAATGAAGCAAACAATAAAAAGGATAAATTTTATAAAATTTTGGAAGTTGTTATTATGGATATATATACTTCTATGGAGATTATTTATGGCTTTTACATTAACCTAGCCCCAAGACAAGGTCGGATCTAGAACTTTTAGATAGTGTGGGTAAATTTTTAAGTAGGTGATAAAATAATATAAAAATTATAAACATTATTGTTTATACAATTAATATATGCAATTATAAAATAATATTAAAAAAAATTATTAAAATTATCTTTATATAAAATTTTTTGGTAAGAAAATTATGAAAACCTTAAATAAGTATTATGTAATTAGTTTGGGAAAAAAAATATATCTATGCATATTATTAAACAATCATTTAAAAAATTCTTTAAACTTAAAAATGTCAAATATCAATTAGTTTATTTGTTATAAACATAAATATATGCATAAATTTCTATAACTCAAATTATTTGTTTGTTGGGATTGTAAGCATGGCAAGTGAAGAAGAATTTGTTGCGATCACTATGGAGGAGCAACAAGAGGGGGAACAAACTCATGGGCATGAGGTGCAGCGTGCCTCTGCCAAGCGTAGCAAGTCCAAGGCTCCAGCGAGGGAAACCATGGACACTCGTGTTGTTGGCTTGGAGAGGAGCATCACCGATATAAGGTTCGGTGTGGGCGACCTCATCGATCAAGTTGACAACTTGATCCATGAGAATGTAGAGATCATGCGGGCTGCCAAAATCATGATCGAAGAGTTTGGTCACTCGTTTCATTTAAGGGAGAACTACGCTCCCTGAATCAAGATCTATGTAGTCTACGCGAGTTCGTTGAAAGAGAGATTCACAACCTCCGTAGGGAGATGGATTCACTGCACCGAAACAACTCATACGCTAGTATAGCTGCCACTACTAGCGCCACGACAGTACGTGGCTTGAAGGTTCCAAAGCCTGCCATGTACAACAGCTCACGTAACGCCACTGTCGTGGAGAACTTTCTGTTCGGCCTTGAGCAGTATTTCGAGGCCATGGGGGTTGTTGACGACCTTGCCAAGGTAGGCAACGCCCCAATCTTCTTAAGAGATGCTGCCCAACTTTGGTGGAGACGTAAGCACTCTGAGAGGGAGAAGGGCTTCTGAGGTACGTAGGTACTTTGTCCCTCACAATGCAGATAGCGAAACGAGGGGAAAGTTGTGTCACCTATGCCAGATAGGTAGTATACATCAAGGAATTCACTACCCTTATGCTTGAAATCGAGATGTCCGATAGAGAGCTTCTCTTCTACTTTAAAGACGGCTTGAAAGACTGGGTGAGAGTCGAGTTGGAGAGGCGTGATGTGCAGACACTGGACACTGCCATTGCTGCTGCCGAGACCTTCGTTGACTACTCTGCCCACTCCAAGAGCAAGAAGCCAAACTTTGGCAAAAGTGGGGGGGAGAAAACTGGACAGAAGAAGCAGGATTCTGGCTGCAATGAGGGTAGACAGCAGAGACCCTCAAATGGCTGTCCCAAGCATGAGAAGAAGTCTGCGGGTACGTGCAATCTAGGTAATCCCCCTAGACCTTGTTTCATTTGTGACGGACCACACTGGGTGAAAGATTGCCTCAAACGAAAAGCAATGAATGCTGTGATGGCGGTATTTGACCCGGAGAAGGCCAACGAAGAGCCCCAAGCCGAATAGGATGTATCCAATGATTGGGTAATCTCACAAAACATGCCACCCCAACAGTCTCTAAGGAGAAGGGACCGTTGTACACTGACATTGCCATCAATGGCAAAGCAGCTTGTGCAATGCTAGACACAGGGGCGCACAGGGGCAACGCACAACTTCATGGACGTGCAAGAGGCCAACCGACTAGGTCTCAAACTGATGAAGGGGATCGGTACCATCAAAGCAGTAAACTCGGAAGCGAAGCCTGTCTAAGGCATAACACACAGAGTAGCTGTCCAAATTGGCAAATGGACCGGTAAGTTAGACTTTACCGTCGTTCCCATGGATGACTTTAAGGTGGTGTTAGGTCTTGCATTTTTCTGCGAAGCCTTGGCTTTTCCCGTTCCTGCCTCAAGATCTCTTGTGGTTGTCCACGATCACAAGATCCGCATAGTCCCTTTGAAGCGCAAGGAGAAGTCTCAACCATCAATGATTTCTGCCTTGCAATTCAAGCAGGGTCTAAAGTTGGGTCCAAGCTATGTGGCTACCATAAGGGAGTTGAGCGACGGGGAAGATGTAGCAGCACCAACTCCCACACTGCCGCAACCCATTCAGGCGGTCCTTAACAAGTTCAAGGATGTCATGCCTTTCGAGCTATTGAAGAAGCTTCCACCAAAGCAAGATGTGAATCATCACATTGAGCTGGAACCCAGTGCTAAACCTCCTACCATGACCCATTATCGCATGGCACCCCCGGAGCTCGCTGAATTGAGGAAGCAGCTCTAAGATTTGATCGATTTGGGCTACATTCGACCATCAAAAGCCCCTTTTGGTGCCCCTGTCCTCTTTCAGAAGAAGAAGGACGGATCGTTATGGATGTGTATTGACTACCGAGCCTTGAACAAGGTCACTATCAAGAACAAGTATCCAATACCCTTGATAGCTGATCTTTTCGACCAACTCAGGAAGGCAAGGTACTTCACCAAGCTAGATTTGCATTCAGGATACTACTAAGTCTGAATTGCACAAGGTGACGAGCCAAAGACAACTTACGTAACATGTTATGGGGCATTCTAGTTCCTAGTAATGCCCTTTGGCCTCACCAACACGCCAGCCACCTTCTGCACACTCATGAACAAGGTATTACATCCATTCCTTAACAAATTCGTAGTAGTTTACTTGGACGACATCGTGGTGTATAGCAATACACTTGAGGAGCACGTAGAGCACTTCAAGCAAGTCTTCCAAGTTCTACGGGAGAACAAGTTTGTTGTTCCCACAGCCTTGTATGGGTTGTAATTGTTGTTAACTAGGGTTAAGTGTGCAAGAAAGTAAAGCCACATGGAAGGGCAAGAAAGTAAAGTCACATGGAAGGGCAAGAAAGTAAATCTGCCGCGTAAGGGCAAGAAAGTAAATCTGCCGCGTAAGGGCAAGAACGTAAATCCGCCATGTAAGCCCTATTAAGGTTTCATGGAAGAGAGTATATAAAGGCCTTAGAAGACAAAACTAGGGCAGAGGGCCAACACAATTGAAAAAACAGCAACCCTACAGCAACCGGCCAAAAGGAAGAGAGAGCAGAATGGCAAGAGATCAGAAACGACACCACCGGGAGAGCAAACCAGAACGTGCGACCTCCTGCAAGCAAACTAGAAACGCCTCCTGCAAGCAAACCAGAAACACATCCTGCAGGCAAACCAGAAACGCCTCCTGCAAGGAAACCAGAAACACGTCCTGCAAGCAAACCAGAAACGCACAACCAGCAAGAGGAGAAATAAGAAACAGACCACCCAGAAGAAAAGACAGCAGATCTGGTATTCGTGAGACCACCCAGAAGAGAAGACAGAAAAACCAGTAACCTGAGGCAGGCCAAGAGACGTGAAACGGCAGACCAGAAGCGTGGGTGCACGTCAGGAGACGGCGTGAGACCAGAACGTGCAACGGCGTGACAGACCAGAAGTGTGAGGACAGGCCGTGAAACAGTAAGACCGTGAAATAGGAGACGGGTGAGACCATGAGACGGTGAAAGCAGGAGTTGTGTGAAACAACCTAGAGAAGGAATTCAGCGAAGCATCGGAAAGAACTCAACGTATTTCTAGATTTCTTCAAGAGAGGTTACAGAGCGTTGCGGTGAACTTCTAAGCGGCAGTGGAGCAGCCTTTCAATTCAACAGAGGCAAGACAAGCTAGAAGAAGGGTAGACACAGTAAGTGACACTCTTTGTATTGTACTTGCTTAGTAATTGCAATAGTAAAAGGAGCAGAAGATTAAGACATCCATTGTAACTAGAATTCTCAAGTATAGTAGATAGTCTCGGTAAGGGAGAGTCCCTACCACCGTGGATGTATGTCACGTTGACGGAACCACGTAAATCTCGTGTGTCCTTAATTTGCTTTACGTTCTGTGTTTTGAATTGAGTTGTGAACGCAGCTAAAGTATCAGCCAACCCATAACCTAACGAAGACCTAAACAAGAACATCCGAATTGTCTATTAGGCAAGGTGTCCGAAAGGTGACTTTGGGGACTATTGTGATTAGTAAGTAGCAATAGATCTACGTTAGTCGAATCTGAGAAAGAGTTCACTTTTAAGAAGAGATTGAAGTTGTTCACTTTCCTGCGAATTGCAAATTGTGGTGATACTGATTCACCCCCTCTCTCAGTATCACAAACTAGTAGATTCTAGGGTGAAGTTGGGAACTTCAAAGTTGTTCGTCAAGAAGGAGAAGTGCTCATTCGCCAAGCAAGAGGTGGACTTCCTTGGTCACCGAATCAAGGATGGCAAACTGATGATGGATCCAGCCAAGGTGCGAGCCATCCAACAATGGGAACCTCCAACCAAGGTCCCTGAACTGCAATCATTCTTGGGGCTTGTCAATTATTATCGTCGGTTCATCAAGGGATATTTTGCCATAACCGCACCCCTAACTGACCTGCTGAAAAAGAACCACACTTGGCATTGGACGAGTGAATGCCAAGCTTCCTTCGAGAGATTGAAGCAAGCAATCTCCGAAGAACCTGTTATGGTACTCCTGGACTACGAAAAGCCTTCCGAAGTCCACACCGATGCATCTAACTTTGCCATCAGTGAAGACCTAATGCAAAATAGGCATCCCATTGCCTATGAAAGTTGCAAGCTTGACGATATGGAGAGGTGGTACACCATTCGAGATAAGGAGATGACAGCCGTTATCCATTGCTTGCACACTTAGAGACACTATCTCCTTGGAAGAAAGTTTGTGATCATGACTAGCAATGTCATGACGGACTACTTCCAAGTACAGAAGAAGTTTCATCCCAGGAAACCTCGTTGCCAGATCAAGAGGTTAAGTGAGGATGGAAAGACCAACTATAATCCGCTGATCACCCTTGACAATGTAAGCTCGAGACTGCGACGAGGACATCGCAGGATTAAGTGGGAGAGGATGTCATGGGGAAACTTCCTCTCCAGCCCATCAAACATGTGGGAAGACAAAAATCGGGCTAGGACTAACTTCCTTGGGCTGCCAGCATTGCCCGGCCCTCCTTGGCAGCCCAAATCTAACAAGCGGAAGGTCCTAGAAGAGTGTTGAAGTGTCTGGAGGTGCCTTATCTAGAGACTTCCAGCAAAGTCCAGCAAAGACACTCACCTAGAACCTTCTTGAAGGATCCTCTTAGATGCTCTCTCTAGAACATTCATTGTAAATATTCTAGATAGCCATTTGTAGCCACACATTGAGGAGGTGGAGCAACTATAAATAGGCCACTCCTCTCACTTGTAAACACACTTTTGCATACTCAATACAAGCTCACTTGCAAAGCTCTCTTTTGCTCTCTCTTCATTCTGTAATTCCAAGTCCTTACTTGCTGCCCAACGCTTTCCGCTGATTCTCTTAAACTCTCCAAGGCTTACTTAGCTCATCTTCATACGTAAGATCGACTAAGTGTCACGTGGGTTAGCACGTTCAAAGCCTAACTCCATGACATTTAGCTAATATGTATTAGGATTGATACAACCAAGAACCTCAAGTGGTCTAAACTTTTGATCACTAAGCTTATTGTAGCTTCCAATGAGATTACACTCTAATGGTAAATAAGCCTAAACAAAATCTCTAGGTTCAAAGATAATTTCACATCACCGTTTGTTGACATGCCTTTTATAAGACTTAGCCTTACTCTCCAAACTTTGGCACACTTTTTCATGGACTATCCTCATTTGAGAAACAATATCATCCACCTTATCGATGGATTTTTTAGCAAAAGTGCAAGATCAAGAGTAATCTTTGGTTGACACTTACATACAATCACAAAAGGATTGTATCTAGTAGTATGGTTCACCAAACAATTATAAGTAAATTCCCCAATTTACAATTATGTCTCACAAGAGTGAGGGTTATCATCAATCAAAGTCCTTAATATAATGCCCATGGACCTATTGAAAACTTTAGTTTATCAATCTGTTTGTAGGTGAAAAGTAGTACTATATTGCAACTTAGTACCAATATTCTTCCATAATTGTCACCAAAAGTGACTAAGGAACTTTGCATCACAATTAGAAGTAATAGTCTTAGGAATGTTATGCATTTTGTAGACTTCTTTGAAGAATAAGACAGCAATTCATGAGGCATCCATAGTTATATGACAAGGATTGAAATATGTCATCTTTGAAAACCTATCAACAACTGTAAAGATTGAATCCATACCTCTGAGTATATATGGTAGTCCAAGGACAAAGTCCATAGAAATTTCTTCCAAAAGAGCTTGTGGTATCGGTAAGGGCAAATACAAACTAGCATTAGTAGCTTGCTCTTTTCCTACTTGGCAACATCAACACCTCATCACATATGGATACACATCACATTTTAGATGGGGCCAAAAATACTTGGTTGAAACAAGTTGGATAGTCTTGTCATGCCTAAAGTATCCATTGTGGTGAATTTCATCAATCACCATTGTCAAAGAGAGCAATTCAGCACACATAAATGATTTCCTTTGGAAAGGAAGTTATCACATAAAGTAAAATCAGTAAGTTTCTTTTCTTGCACATTGAAAATAATCTTTGAAGGATCTTCTCAATACAACTCTTGAAAGGAATCAAACCCAAGAACAGTAGAGTGCATAGTATGGAGTAAGCTCTTCTTCTGACTAAGAGCATTAGCAACTTGATTTTGAACTCTCGCCTTATGCTTGATAAAATATAATAATTCTTGAATATCTTCAGCCCATTTGGCACACTTGGAATTGAGTTTTTGTTGCCCTAAAATATACTTGAGAGCTTTGTGATCAAAGTACAAAATAAGTTCCCGATAAATAAGATATTGCCTTTAATGTTCAAGTGTGTGAAATAGTGCATAAAATTCCAACTCACAAGTGCTACAACAAAGTTTTGCACCATTCAATTTCTCACTAAAGAAGGAAATAGTCAGCCTTCTTGGCTCAAAACTCCTTCGATATTGTTACCTGATGTACCACAATACACCTTAAAAACAATTTAAAAACTAGGCAATCAAGAACTAGGTTGTGCTCAATTTTTCTTTGAGGTGTTCAAAGCTTTCCTAGGCTTCGCTTATCCACTCAAAAACTCCTTTCTTTATGAAAGAGGTAACTGGGGCTGCAATAGTGCTAAAATTGCAATGAACCATTGATAAAAAGAAGCAAGACCATGGAAACTTGGAATTTCATGCACATTTGTTGGAGCAGGCCATTCTTTAATCACCTTGATCTTAGCATCATTGACTGAAACTCCTTATTTCAAAATATGAAATCCTAAGAATAGGGATTGTGGCATCATGAAATACCATTTGTCAAGGGCCGCATATAAGTGTTCTTGACTTAACACTTGTAATACTTCTTAAAGTTACAGTAAGTGCTCATTAATAGACTTGCTAAAAATCAGAATATCATCAAAATAAACCATAACAAATTTCCCAAGAAATGGCTTCAAAACCTAAGTTATGAACCTCATGAATGTGAATGGTGCATGAGACAACCCAAATGGCATGACTAGCCGCTCAAATAGTCCATTTTTGGTTTTGAGTGCGATCTTCCATTCATCTTTAGGCTTAATTTTGATTTGGTGGTTTCCACTCTTTAAATCCATCTTTGAGAAGATAGTCACACTAAAGAGTTGATCCAAAATATCATTAAGATGAGGAATTAGAAACTAGTATCTGATGGTGATCTTGTTGATCATCCAACTATTAACACACATTCTCCAAGTGTTATTTTTCTTAGGCACCAAAAGGGTTAGAATGACACACAAATTGAGGCTCTCCCTTATGAAACCCTTATTTAAGAGTTCCATAACTTGCCATTACAATTCTTCATGTTTTATTGGACTCATTTGGTAATGAGCTAGATTAGGTAGTGAAGCTCCAAACATCAAATCAATTTGATGTTGAATGTCTCTTATAAGAGGAAGACTTAGTGGTAAGTCATTTGGAAAGCCATCATTAAATTCTTTCAAAAGAGGATGCACTTGACAAGATTTAGAAGATACAACCATGTTAGTTTTGCTAAGCAAAATATATATGATAACAACCCCCTTCATGGCACCCTTCACATCTTTCATTGTTAACAAAGTCGAAGATAAGAAATTCTCAACAAAGGAGTCTTGAGAGGTTCCTTACTAGGCACTAGAGTAATCTTCTTTTCACCATACTCGAAAGAATACATATTACAATAGCCATCATAGATAGTCTTCCTATCAAATTGCCACGGTCAACCAAGAATAATATGACTAGCATTTATAGGTAGAACATCGCACCATATTTTATCAAAATAAATAGAGCTAATAGAAAGATTGACAAGACATTATTTGTAAATAGTTATCTTAGACTGCTTCTTTAACCATGACATTTTGTAAGTTGTCAGGTACACCTTTAACTCCAATTTTAGCTTACTTGCTGCTACTTCATAAATCACATTTTCATAGCAATTGGAGTCAATAGTCAATTGACATACCTTCCCTAAAATGGTGCAAGCAAACTGAAAAATATTGGTGCACGACCACCTATCTTCAATGTTATCCTTAGGAGTGAGGAAAATCTTTCTGACCATGAGAAGCTCGTTAGAATCAACATGTACAATTTGTTCATCTTTCCTTGCAACTTCATCATCTTTTGACTCTTCTTTACATAGCTTCTCCTCATCATCATTAGACTTATTATCCACCAAGAAAGCTTTACCGGATGGTCAATTTTTATTGAATCAACAATTGCTAGCATGATGACCGATCTCCCCACAAGAATAACAACACATACTAGCTGTATTCGGTTGCTTTGAAAGATTGGGTTGAGAAGGGAGCTTAATCCCAAATGTCAAAGATTTCTAGGGCATCCTGGATCTAAGGTTGAAAACCATTCAAATACTTGCTCACAAGCACTGCTTTCAAATCTTGAATATTGTTGTGAATTACTAATTCGTTGAACTCATTGGTGTATTGGTCTACTAATCACATACCTTAGATTTTGGTACCTTTGGTAGAGCTCTCTCTTGTATCCTTTGGGAAGGAAATACTTTTGAATCTTGTCCTCCATCTTTTGCCATGAAGCAATTGGAGTCTTACCAACAGATTGGTGAGTTTGTTTTTCTCGTTGCCACCAAGCTATGGCCTTGTCTCAAAATCGCATACCAATGATACCAACGCGACGATCTTCTGGGACTTTTCTGTACTCAAAGACTTCATTTACAAGGTCAATCAATCAACAATTTTATCAACAGAATTGGTACCTAAAAATTCCAAAATGTCCCTCTTGATTTTCTTTCCTCAATCCAGTTCATGAAATTCTTGTGCACAACAAAGAGCATTCCTCCTTGGGGAAAAGACTGAACACTTTCTAAAGAAATCACCATTGGATTCTTTAGTCCTAGAATGGGATGGAGGGTTGTTCGCTTTAGCCCTTAGACATTGAACTTCTTGAGTCAAGGTATCAATTTGTTCTTACATATGTTGCTGTAAATTCTCATCAAGTGTGGGCATTTCATTCGATGGAATGGCTCTACTACCTCGACATTTGGCTTGTCTTGGAGGCATTGTCCTCTCCTCCAAAGCTCTAATACCAAAATGATGTAGCTGAAGGTTCCATGATTAAGTCAAAAATAAAAAAAGAAGGATCAAGAGAGTGACTTGTAGAAATTCGAGTAGAAATTTTAGTTCTGTGCATCATCAGAGAAATAATCATATCTCTCAATTGATAGGTCAGAATTGAGTGATTCCAATTGCAAATGAACAACGACTTGTAGATCTACAACTTCTGTGTTTTGACCTTTTACAGATATTTACTGTAGAGTTATCGATTTGGCAAAGAAGTGAACAAAATAAAATTGGTTAGAACGTGAAAATGAGAAGGGACTTCAATGGTTGCTCTTCTAGGCTTCCAATGAAGTTAGCGGGGCATCAATTCTTCTATATTGATGGCTATAACTCTTCAAGGATGTAGACTTTGAAAAACTCTAACTCTTCAAGGACAAAGTAAAAACTTCTATAGGTTTTCATGGGTATGAACTCTGAAGTTCCCAACTTCACCCTAGGATCTACTAGTCTGTGATACTGAGGGGGGTAAATTAGTATCACCCTCTTGAAAAACTCTAATAATTTAAGCCAAAGTACTCTACTTCTTTAATACTTTAGCTCTTGTCAATATGCGGGTGGGTGAACAACTTCAAACTCTTCTCAGAAATGAACTCTTTCTCAAATTCAACTAAGATAGATCTATTGTTACCTACTAATCATAATAGTCCCTAAAGTTACCTTTCAGGCACCTTGCCTATTAAACGGATTGGTTGTTCTTGATTAGGTCTTCTTTTAGGTTATGGGTTTGATGATTCTTTAGCTTTGTTCACAACTCAATTCAAAACACATAATGTAAATTCAAAGTAAGGACACAAGAGATTTACGTGGTTCAGCCAATGTGACCTACTCCACGGTGGTAGGGATTCTTCCTTTACCGAGACAATCCACTATACTTGAGAATACCAGTGTGGTATCCCCTATGATTACAATGTAGTTACAATGGATGTCTTAATCTTCTACTCCTTTCACTATTACAAATACAAAGCAATCATAATACAAAGAGTGTCACTTACTGTGTCTACCCTTCTTTTAGCTTGTCTTGCCTCTGCTTGATTTGAATAGGCTACTTCGCTGTCGCTTGGAAGATCACCAAAACACTCTTTAGCCTCTCTTGAAGAAATCTAAAAATTCGTTGAGTTCTTTCTAAGCTTCACAGAATGTCTTCACTAGGTTGTCTCACACGCATGCCTTCAAAAGAGATAAGTCTTGGTTTATATACTGCCCTCTATAGAAACCCTAGTAGGGTTTACTGTAGTTGCGGTGGACTTCCTTTCTTGCTCCTCCATGTGGCTTCATACTACTGTTTCATTCAAGATTCAACATTATCCTCCTTAATTTATTTTTCTTGCTCTTTTCTTTCTACTAGAATCTCATCCTTTAAATGCTTGAATGAATAGCTAGGATTGTCCATGAATAGTTAAAAATGTACAGAAGAAACTGCCTCCGTAATTGCCCATCTTCCGGAAATGCTAAGTTAAAATTTCGTAACCTTCCCTTCTTCCGAACTCCCTGTCTGTCTGTAACCCCAAAATTATTCCGCTCCTCCGGAATCACTCCATAACCATGGAATTACTCTGTAACTACGGAATCACTCCGTAACCTCGGAATTGCTCCGTAACCTCGGACTTCATTGTTCATCCGCTTTTGAAATTGCTCCACTCCTACGGACTTACTCCGTACTTCTGGAGTTCATTGTTCATCCTGTGGAGTGGTCTTCTTACGGACCAATGTTATGGAATCTTCCTCCAGACTTGTCCTTCGGATGGTCTTATGGAATCTTCTTACGGAATCATCCTGCGGACCATCTTACAGACTCATCTTTTGGACTTCTCCTACGGACCACCTTATGGAATCTTCTTAGGGACTCCTCCTGTGGACCGTCTTACAGACACTTCCTCTGGACTTTTGCTCCTGGACTTAGTCTCAGGATAGGCTTACGGACTTGCAGATTTAACTTCTTATGAACTTATTATCTGTATAAAACCCTGTCACACTAAAACTTAAGCAATGCTAAACTCCCTCTACAAGTTCACTCCAAGGAGATCACTTTACAAGGTTATTTGACATGCTAGTCTTATCCTGTAATTCCTGAGATATGAGCCACTTCTGCTTGCACACTTAAATTTGGTTGATGACAATTACAACCCATACAAGGCTGTGGGAACAACAAACTCTCTAAGGTTCAAAAGAATGCCAAGGCAATTTCATTTATCTAATCAAGTCTATTTTTTACATAATATTAATTGCCTTTTAAAGCAAAATAGAAGATAATGAAAAAACTCAAATTAAGTGTAGGAACTAGGAGCTAATAAAAAAAGATTATCAAAACAAAATATTTTCAACGTTTCCCACAACTTAAAACAAGCATAGGAATTAGGAGTTAATAAAGAAAGATTAGTAAATAGAATATTTTCAATGTACAGGAAATGACAAAGTCAACAATGAGAATCTTGTTGGTTATGAAAAGTCAACAATGAGAATCTTGTTGGTTATGGACTTGTCGAGAAGATTGATGAGCTTGAATGCTAGCTGAGCATCTTGATCAAATGAATGTTATGGAACTTGCCGATAAGGGCTTATTGGTGAGAGACACAATGATGCAGGCTGCATTAATTATTCAAAGAATAAAAAATAATCGTTCTAGTTTAAAAGTTAGAAATTCAGAACCTTCTGTAAATGAGTTTAAAGGTCAAATTAATCGGTTAAAATCTAAAATTAAAGAATTAAAAGAAAGGATTATAATCCTATAAATAATGTTTGAAAAGGTTGAAGACCCTTCAAACATACAAGATACCTCTTTAAAAGAGGAATTAGGATCTCTTTAATATAGTAACTTAATTAATAGGGTTATTACCTATAAGTGGCACATGAAGATTACAGTTTTAATTAATAAAAAAATATGTTTCTTTTACTATTACCTTAATTGACCCAAGTGCAAATATGAATTATATTAATGAAGGAATAATATGTTTAGAATACTTTTCAAAAATTATAAAGCAATAGATAAAACTTTAATATATCCTTTAATTCCTAAACGCATTGACTTTTTATGTGCTATTGAAAATAATTAATCTTTACTTTGACCTAATGAGGTAGTTAGATTTTATTTTAAAGATGACATATATCCTTATACTAATATAAAGAATTGCATGTTTTATCAACAAATTTTACATGAAATAGGTTCAATGGTTATTGAACCCATTGAAAAAGGATTAGGATCAGCCTATGGCTTCAAGGACTAGGCCTATAATAAATTCAAAATAAGAAAACCTTTTTATCTAAAAGACTAAAAAAGTGATCTTTTTCGCTATATAGATCTAAAATAATGGCAGAAAGTTAAATCTTATAATTATTTCAATTATATTGAAACTTGGAAAAGAACATTACTTTACAAAAATAGACAAAAGAAATTTAATTGGTTCATTTAGATTCATCTTTCAAATGATCCAAAGAGATCTCCTAATTTGTTTAAAACTTGGTTCTTTAAGTGAAGATTACACCCCAAAACCTTGCCTCATAAGGTAAGAACTATTTATGAACAATTTTGTCAAAAAAATGATGAGGTTAAAGACCCATTATTAATATTTGCCTTATGGTATCATGTTCCATGGATTATAAAATGGGACTATACTATCATGGAAAAATAAGTGTGCTAGATGTAGACATTAAACATGTCCTTTGGCTAGCTAGGAGCATTAATATTAGATGGTGGGAAAATTTTGACTTTTTTGATGATGAAGTTTATATAGCCAAAGGAGTTATTAATATAAAAGGTCCAAAAGCTCCACTAATGCTTATGTTGTCTAGTAATCCAAAAGAATTATTGAAAGTTTTAATGGAGTTAGTATCCAAAGATAGATTGTTGAAATGATGGTCTCATTACTCCAACTAGAAATGGCCTTGTAATCAAGTTAAGCCGAAAGTAGTTAGGGTCATAATAATGATGACATTATGCAAGATTCACAGGATCCTCATAAATTATGAAAACAACAAAACTACTTTCAATGGAGGAGAGGTAAAGATGCCTAATAAGCAGATTTTATTAAAGCCACTTTATAAAAGCAAGGAATCTGAATAATAACTTTACTATTAATTGAAAAGACTCTTTACATGTCGGTTATTACTTTTTCCCTAGTATAAATAAGTTATTTTTAGAATGAGGAGAGTAGAGTCTAGATTAAAGTTGTAAAAGTTTCTTTCCTTCTCCATTGTATCATTGGTAATATTATAATTTATAAGTTTGTATTGACGAATGTTGTTTAATGAAAACTTCTCTCCTATAGGTCATTTATATATTTTTTTAATTCTGCTAATATTTTTTATTAAATTGCTTACTTGCCAATTTGCCTGTTATCATTTTTTGTGTATAAAGAACTAGAATGGTATCAAAGCCCTATTGTTAGTAATAGTTTTAATCTTATCTTTATTTCATGGTTAAACCCCTAAGTTGCATTACCTTTGTTGCTTGTGTAAGCCATGGTTAGGCATTAAAGAGCGGTGGCATAAATCATTGATAGTGATACTACAAAGTATGGATAGATTAAGGCCTAACTGGCTTTATAGGAATAATAATCTTAACAGAAGTAGGAATAAAGAAATAGTTATTAATGAAAATTTAGATAATAATTATTTACAAAATCAAATTCTCTCTTCTTCCTTGTCTTCCCATGTTTATAAATAAGGAAGTTTCTTTTCAAAAATTGATTATATAATCAAAATTGTAAAAGAAGTGTTACCCTTAACTTAGGGTTATAATGATTGTTTCTCATTATCCCAAAAACCTATTAGTTCTCATCAAGAAAAATATAAATTGATCTATATAAGGATGGTTCAAGTAGCTTTAAAGGCCATTACTCATTTAGGTTTACATAAGTCAACTATTATTTGTGTTAAGGATAAGAGACATAATTGATTTCATGACTTTTTATTAGGAGCAGTTAAATCAATTTTAAATGATGGATCTATTTGGTTTTCTTATTTTCTAAACTTTATGCTATCCTTATCAAATCTAAATTTAATGCATACTTTATGTTTAGACATAAAAATTGAAGGATATGTTTATAAATAAGGAAGTTTCTTTTCAAAAATTGATTATGTAATTAAAATTGTAAAAGAAGTGTTACCCTTAACTTAGGGTTACAATGATTTTTTCCCATTAGCCCAAGAACTTATTAGTTATCATCAAGAAAAATATAAATTGATCTATATATGGATGGTTCAACTAGCTTTAAAGCTTATTGCTAGATTAGGTTTAAATAACTTAACTATTATTTGTGTTAAGGATGAGAGACATAATCGATTTCATGACTCTTTATTAGGAGTAGTTAAATTAATTTTAAGTGATGGACCTATTTGGTTCTCTTATTTTCTGAACTTTATGTTACCCTTATCAAATCTAAATTTAATGCATACTTTATGTTTAGACATAAAGATTGAAGGATTTGATATGATACTAATTTCAAAAATTTGTTCCTTATTTATAAGATATATATTAAGGTTATAAATACCATTATTCCTAGAATTAAAGAAATTCCTTCAAAATATGTGGATAAAAGAACTACAACATTATTTTTGACTAATAGATTAAAAGTTAATGTGCTAGTTCCTAAAACTATTACTTGGAATTAGGTTAAATTAGCTAAAAGATAGACTCAAGAAAATGTAGTTAAACTTATTAAATAGGTGAATTGACAAATAAAAGAAGTTATTAAATATAGCGATGGGGATGTCAAAATTCAATTTGCTCCATCATGAAGTATGAGGTTAAACTCAAAAAGGAAAAACAAAAGGTTAAACCTAGATATTTTACCTCTTTTATATTGATTGCACAATTTGAGGCTATAAGAAGAACTACTTGAATAAATGTAAAATGAAATAAAAAAATCCTACAGTTATCTCTAGATGAAAACTTTAAGAGGTTGTTAACACCTAATTTTTTTATTAGATAGTGAGTTGGAAGAATTAGATCTAAAAGTAGACCTTTCTAAGAAGAAGAGACTACCTCTAATACTAATTCAAGTGATAGTTATAATAAGAAATGCAATTATTATTAAGTAATATGTAAAAGTAATACCTTATTAGTTTTAACGAAAGAAGACAATTTGATTTTGGATCTTATTGATAAGATATTAGATTCAAATTAGAAAAATATCTTCATTTGACTCAAGATGATACTAAAGTCAATGAATTAGAAAAAGACTTTAATTTAAAAACTATTATTCAAAAATAAAAAATAATCATTTTAGTTTAAAAAGCTAGAAAATCAAAACCTTTTATAAGTGAGTTTAAAGCTAAAATCCAGTTAAAATATGAAATTAAAGAATTAAATGAAAGGATTATAATCCTAAAAACAATGTCTAAAAAGAGTACTTAGAAAAATATCTCCATTCAACTCGAAATGATACTAAAGTAGTGAACCACAAGAAGACTTCAATTTAAAAATTGTTATTCAAAAAATAAAAAATAATCATTCTAGTTTAAAAGTTAGAGAATTAGAACCTTTTATAAGTGAGTTTCAAGCTAAAATTTAGTCAAAGTATGATATTAAAGAATTAAAAGAAAATATTATAATCCCAAAAACAATGTCTAAAAGGGTTAAATACCCTCTAAACATACAAGATACCTCTTTAAAAGGGGAATTAGGATCTCTTCAATACATTAACTTAATTGATAGGGTTATTATCCATAAGTGTTACACGAAAATTATAGTTATAATTAATAAAGAATATATTTTTTTGTTATTACCTTAGTTGAATTAAAATGCAAATATATATTGTATTAATGAAAGAATAATACTTTTAAAATACTTTTCAAAAGCTATATAAGTGTTAAACATTGTTGATAAAAGTAAGCTTGTCATAAAATATAAGTTGTTACAAGCTATTATTTGCAATGAGGGAAATTGTAGTAAAATTCCTTTTATTATGGTTAAAAATCTACCTTAAGATGTTGTTACTGGAAATCCCTTTTCATACATCTTATATCTTATAAAGATAATGGAAAACTTATTAGTTTCAAGTTTGTATATGTTCCTTAGTATAGAGAAATAAATGTACTTCAAAATATCATTAGAAGAAAAGAGAGGTTTATTCGATCTCTTTATTTTGAAGTAAAAAATAAACATTTACATGAGAAGATTAATATTCATATTATTCAAACAAAGATACGAGAAAAAAGCCAAAAATTAGAGACATTGGTTTACTTAGAAATTCCTATGGCTTTTTGGAATAGGAAAAAAGCACGCAGTAGAATTACCTTAAAAAGTGACTTTTAATAAAAGTTAGATTACAATCAAAGTTAAGGACCAGGGAATTTAGAAATATGAAAAAAATGAAATAAATGATCTTTTGAAAAGAAGGCATATTAGAAAAAGTAATAGTTTTTGGAGTTGTCATGCTTTTATGTAGAAACTGCAAACGAATTAGAAACAGGTGTTCCTAGATTAGTCATTAACTACAAGCCTTTATATAAGACATTAACATGGATTAGGTATCTTATATCTAATAAAAAAGTTGCTCTATAGGTTTTATGAAGCCCACATATACTCAAAATTTGATATGAAATCTAATTATTGGCAAATTCAAATTAATAAGAAAGATAAGTATAAAATGACATTTACAATTCCATTTGAATACTATGAATAAAATGTAATGCTATTTAGATTAAAAAATGCACTTTCTAAATTTCAAAAGATTATGAACATAATATTTAATGTTTATTTAGCATTTATTATTATTTATATTGATGATATATTAATATTCTCTAATACTATCAAACAATATTTTAAAAATCTTTTTCTAAAGGTAATAAAAATGGTAGGCTTAGCAGTATCTGTTAAAAGTATGAAGTTATTTCAAACTAATGTTAGATTTCTTAGACACTTCATAGAGAATGGAATTATAGTTCCCATTAACCGAGCAATTAAATTTTCCTTTTAAATTTTCTAATGAATAAGAGACAAACAACCATTGCAAAGGTTTCTAGTGAAGTTTGAATTATATTTTAAAATTCTATAAGGACTTAGTTTATGATGCTGAGCATTATTTGAAAGACTATAGAAAAATTCACCAAAATGAACATACAAGGGTAGTTAAAAGACCTAAAGTCAAAGTGAAAGAACTACCATGTTTAACCCTTCCTTATCTTAATGCTGATAAGATTGTCGAAATAAATGCATCAAATAAAAGATATGGGGGTATCCTTAAACAAAGGATTAATTTGAAATAACAACTTATTTATTTCACTTTAGGCATTTGAAAAGAGATAGAGTTAATTACTTTACTATTAAAAAGGAAATATTAGTAATAGTATTCTGCATTAAAAAATTTGGAATTGATGTATTAAATTAGCAATTTCTCCTATGCATTGATTATAAGGCAGTTAAAGATGTCCTTACTAAAGATGTTGAAAATATTACTTCTAAACAAATCTTTGCCAAATAGTAAGGGATTTTATCTATGTTTGACTTTGATATCAAGTTTATTAAAGGAACTTCCAATTCTTTGCTAGATTTCATAACTTGTGAATTTTTCTAGGGAACTACCAAATGAGTAAGTGGCCCCTAATATAAGGACCTTAGTCCCTAACTTAGTCAGTTATTTCACCAGCCAAGGATACCTCTAGATCAAAACCTAAAGAAGTTGATAAATATCGAAGTGATGCAGTAAGCAGTAAATAAAACCTTAACATATCCTTTAATTCCAAAGCACATTGACTTTTTATGTGCTATTGAAAATAATTATGCTTAGCTCCAGCCTAATGAGATCACTATATTCTATCTTAAAGTGCCAAGGCTAAGAAAGATCAATGACTCCTTTGTTTGATGAAATTCAATGAATTTAAAGTGCCAAAAGTATGAAAACATGCTTGTCACAATGAATATATTGTTTGGTGTAGACAAATAAGTTAGTTTCACAATCATTTTGGGTGGATTACTTCTTGCAATGAAAGAAAAAAATTGATTGGTAAGAAATGAAGTGACAGTCTCATACTTTAGTAATGAATCATTTAAACCATGTAAGCAAACCTAATTAAAATCAATGACTCAAATGTGTGATTGACTTTAATTGATTCAAACTAGTAACATTGTATTGATGTGTTTGTCATAATAAGTATGATGTTTGGTATAAACACAAAAGTTAATTTCATGATCACTTAGTGTGATGAGACCTTCCAACGAAGGGAGAAGACCTTTTAAAAAGTAATGAAGGAATTATCTCATCTTTCCAATATTGAACCATTTTGTCATTAAAGGAAAAGCTAATCAAGATCAATGACTACTTTGTTTGATGAAAGTCATCAATTTTAAAGTGCTAAATATGTAACAATGTGCTTGTTGCAATAAATATAATGTTTGGTGTAAAAACAAAAGTTAATTTCATGATCATGTAGTGTGAATAAGTCTTGTAATGAAAGGACAAGACTTGTTAGTAAGAAATGACGTGATGGTCTCATCTTTCATGGATTGAATGATTCAATCCCAATATGAAATGTTGCTTGAAGGAATTCAATTGATTTGGAGTGCCATAGGTATAAGAATGTGCTTATAAAAATGAATATAAATTTTGGTGTAGACATAAAAGTTGATTTCATGATCATTTTGTGTGAATCAGTCCTTCTAATGAAAGGAGAAGCCATATTAGCATGATATTAAGTGACAATCTCACCCTTCAACAAATGAACCATTTAATTTCTTATTAGAAAACCTAATGAAGGTTAATGACTCTTCTATTTGATGGAATTGATGAATTCAAAGTACTAAAGGTATGAAGACGTGCTTATCACAATGAATATATTATTTTGTCGAGACAAAAAAGTTAGTTTATGATCATTTGGTTGAATGACTTTTTCCAACAAAATGAAAATAATAATTGATAGGTAATGAATCATTTAAACCATGCTAGAAAAGCTAATCAAGATTAATGATGCATATGTAATATGGAGTTTAATTAATTCAAATTAACAATGTTGTATTAATGTGTTTGTCATAATGAATGTAATGTTTAGTCAAGACACAAAAGTTAATTTCATGATCACTTAGTATGATGAATTCTTGCAACTTAAGGAGGAGCTTTATTAAAATGACATGAAGTAATGGTCTTATCCTTCAGGAGTTAAACCTATCAATCCCCATAAGAAAAGCTAATGAAGATTAATGACTTTTTTGTTTTATGAAACATAATGGTTTCAAAGTGGCAAATGTGTAATAATGTGCTTGTTGTAATAAATAAAATGTTTTGTGTAGACATAGAAGTTAATTTAATGATCTGTTTGTGTAAAATGAGTCCCTTTAGCAAAAGGAGAAGTCTTATTAGCAGAAAATGATTTGATGGTCTCATTCGTCAATCTTTATAAAAAATGCTAATCAAGGTCAATAAGACTTTTTTTTTTTTTAACAAAAATGGATTCAAAGTTCCAACTATGTAAGGATGTGCTTCTTGCAAGTGAACATAATATTTAGTGTAGACATAAAAGTTGATTTCATGATCATTTTGTGTGTATCAATCCTTCCAACGAAAGGACAAGCCTTGTTAGTAAGAAATGAAGTGACATTCTTATATTTTAGGTAATCAACCATTGAAACCAGAATGAAAAGCTAATAAAGACCAATTACTCGTATGTATGATGGACTTTAATTGATTCGAACTACGAATGTTGTGTTGATGTACTTGTCACAATGAATCTAATGCTTAGTGTAGACAGAAAAGTTAATTTCATGGTAACTTAGTTTGATGAGTCCTTGCAATGAAAGGAGAAGCCTTATTGGAAATAAATGAAGTTATTGTCTTTTCTTTTAAGAATTAAACCATTTAAACCTCGAAGGAAAAGCTAATCAATATCAATGACTCCTTTGTTTAATGGAATTCAATGCTTTCAAAGTTCCAAATGTGTAAGAATGTCCTTGTCACCATGAATTTAATATTTGGCATGGATTGAAAAATTAATTTCATGATCATTTTGTGTGAATGAGTTCTTACAATGAATATAGGAGCCTTATTAGCACGAAATGATATGACAATCTCATCTTTCATGAATAGAGCCATTCAATCCTTATAAGAAAAACTAATTAAGATCAATAACTCATTTGTTTGATGGAATTCAATGGATTTGGAGTAGCAAAAGTGTATAGACATTTTTGTCACAAATGAATATAAAGTCTAATGTAGATACAAAAGTTTTTGTGTGGATGAGTCCTTTCAACAATATGAGAAGCCTTGCTAACATGAAATTAGGTGACCTTCTCATCCTTTAGGAAATGAATCATTCAATTCATATAAGAAAAGTTGATGAAGATCAAATACTCCTTTGTTTGATAGATTTCAATGAATTCAAAGTACTAAGAGTGGAAGGATGTGCTTGTCATGATGAATATCATGTTTGGTGCTAAAAGAAGAGTTAATTTCATGATTTTCTTTGTGTTAATGACTTTATGCAAAGAAAGGAAAAGCCTAATTGGCAGGAAAAGAAGTGATAGTCTTATATTTCAACTAATGCATTATTTAAACCATGTAAGAAAAGTTAATCATGATTAATGGCTCCTATGTATGAAGGACTTCCATTGATTTAGACTACCAAAAGATGTATTGATATGCTTGTCATAATGAATATAATGTTTAAAGTATATATAAAAGTTAACTTTATCACCATTTGGCATAATGAGTCCTAGCAATGAATAAAGAAGCCTTGATGAAAGGAAATAAAGTGATGGTCTCCTCCTTTAGAAATTGAACCATCCAATCCTAATAGAAAAAGTAAATATCTTGGCAGCACAGGATCATACAAAAATGTATAAATCACACAAAAAGCATAAAACAAAGTAACAAAACTAGCTTACTTACAGAGGCAAAGCTTTCATTGCATAGAACGTCATTATAGGTATATTTCACAAAGGGAGAGAAAAGAGAGAATAATACAAAGAGTGAGGAGGAGAGAGAACTTAAGACTTAGAAGAAGGCAAATTAGACCCTACCTTTAAGACTAGTTAAGAGGTCTTACCTATACAAAAGAAAAGGTGATAACCATTATTAAATAAGTCTCTTTTTGAAAGTAAAGTTGTCCTTGATTCCTTACTTTTGTTAAGTTAGCTTTTCTTTAGATAAGAGGTTTAAAAATAAGACAACTCCAAATAATATGCAATGAAGGGATTTGCATATAAATTTTTTTGTATTGGTTAAAAACCTGTCTCAATATGTTATCTTGAAAAATTTGTTCTTGCACATGCTATATCTTATTAAAGAGATTAGTGATCAGGGGATTTTCTTAAAGATAAATGGAGAACTTATTAGTTTTATATTTGTATATACTCCTCAATATAGGGAGATATATTTACTTCAAAAAACAATTAGAAGAAAAGAGAAATTTATTCAATCTCTTTAGAGTGAAGTAAAAGATAAATATTTACAGTTATCTAAGAGTAAACTTGTTATTAGATACAAGCTCTCACAAGCAATAATATGCAATGAAGGGATTTGCATAGAAATTTTTTTGTATTGGTTAAAAACCTATCTTAATATGTTATCTTGAAAAATTTGTTCTAGCATATGCTATATCTTATTAAAGAGATTAGTGATTAGGGGATTTTCTTAAAGATAAATAGAGAACTTATTAATTTTATGTTTGTATCTACCTTTTAATATAGGGAGATATATTTACTTCAAAAAACAATTAAAAGAAAAGAAAATTTTATTCAATCTCTTTAGAGTGAAGTAAAAGATAAATATTTACAAGAAAGAATTGATACTTTTGTTATTAAAGCTAACATACAATATATACAGGAAAAGTTAGAAATTTTGGTTTTTGTAGAAATTCTACAATTTTTTGGAATAAGAAAAAGTATGTAGTAGAATTACTATATGAAATGACTTTTAATGAAAGTCAAATATCTACAAAAGCCCAACCCATAGTTATGGGACAAAGGCATCTAGAGATCTATAAGAATAAAATAAATGATCTCTTAAAGAAAAGGTTTATTAGAAAAAGTAAGTCTTTAGAGTTGTCTACCATGTTGTCCAACGTGTTATGTTGAAAATGCTATAAAACTAGAAAGAAGAGTTCCAATGTCAGTTATTAACTACAAACGTTTAAATAAAGCATTATGATGGATTAGGTATTGTATACCTAACAAAAAAGACTTGCTTAATGGACTTTATAAAGCCCAAATCTTTTCAAAATTTGATATGAAATCTGGTTATTGGCAAATCCAAATTCATGGAAAAGATAAATACAAAACTACATTTATAGTTTTATTCAAACATTACAAGTGGAATATGATGCCTTTTGGGTAAAAAAATGCATCATCTGAATTTCAAAAAATTATGAATAAAATATTTAATACTTATTCAGCATTTATCATTATTTATATCGATGATGTATTAGTATTCTCTAATTCCATCGAACAACATTTTAAACATATAAACCTTCTCTTAAAGGTTATTGAAAAAGCTAGTTTAGTAGTATCTGCTAAGAAAATGAAGTTATTCTAAATCAACGTTAGGTTCCTTGGGTACTTCATCGAAAATGGAACTATTGTTCCCATTGATTGAGTAATTAAGTTTGCCTTAAAATTTTATAACAAAATTAGAGACAAATAACAATTGCAAAGATTCTTAGAATTCTTTAATTATATTTTAGAATTTTATAGAGATTTAGTTTATTATACTAAGCCTTTTTTTAAAAGATTGCAGGAAAATCTACCTCACTAAATGGATAAGCATACGAAGGAAATTAAGAAAATTAAAATAAAAGCAAAAGAACTACTATGTCTAACTATTCTTAATCTTAATACTTTTAAAATAGTTCAAATAGATGCATCAGATAAGGGATATGGAGGAATCCTTAAACAAAAGATTAACTCTAAAATATAATTTATTCGCTTCACTTCAAGAGTTTAGAGAGGAGATAGAGTCAATTACTATAGCATAAAGAAAGAAATTTTGGCAATTTTGTTATGCATTCAAAAGTTTGAAAGTGATTTGTTAAATTAGAAATTTCTTCTCATAATAGACTATAATATAGTAAAAGATGTCCTTATTAAAGATGTTAAGAACATTACCTTTAAACAAATCTTTACTAAATGACAAAGAATTTTATCTGTGTTTGATTTTGATATTGAGTTTGTGAAAAGAAATATTAATTCTTTTGATTTCCTAACTCATGAGTTTTTATAAGGAACTATGTCATAAGTAAAAACCTATTATAGAAGGACCTTAGTCCATAAAAAGTCAATTAATTCACCACCTAAAGATGTAAAATCAAAAAAAAGTTAGCAAACTTCGTAGTGATGCTTATGAGTTAGCTTTGGATAAATCTATAACATGTCCTTTAATTATAAAGCACATAGACTTTCTTTGTGCTATTGAGAATAATTATACTCAACTTAAACCTAATAAGGTTGTTCATTTTTATCTTAAAGATAATATGTATCCTCATACTAATATGGAGGATTGCTTATACTATCAATAAATATTACATGAAATAAGCTAAATAATTATTAAACATATAATGCAAGGAATTGGATCTAGCTATGACTTTAGAGATTAGGGCTATACTAAGTTCAAGATAAAGAAAATTCTTTATTCAAAGGATTAGCAAGGTCATCTCTTTGGCTATAGAGATTTAAAAGAATGGCAAAAGGTTAAATCTTATAACTACTTTGATTATATCAAAGTATGGGAAAGAGTCTTATTATATAAAAATAGGCAAAGAAAATTCAATTAGTTCATTCAGATAAATCTTTCAAATAATCCAAAAAAATTTCCAAACTAGTTTAGAACCCAGTTTTTTAAATAAAGCTTACATTATCTAACCTTACCTCACAAAATAAGAATTATTTATAAACAATTTGTGAAATGAATGAAAGGTTGAAGACCCATTATTAATGCTCATTGTATGGTATCACATCTTATGGATTATCAAATGTGACTACACTATTATGGCTAAATAAGTCAACATTCTAGATGTGAACATTAAGCATGTTCTATGGTTGGCAAGAAGGATTAATATTTGTAAGTGACAAAAGTTTGATTTCTTTGATGATAGAGTCTATATTGGCAAAAGGTTCATTTGTATAAATAGGCCTAAGCTTTACCCCCTAAACCCACGTCTTCTACTCTCTTTGTATTCTTCTCTTTTCTCTCTCCCTTTGTAAAATATACCTATAACAACATTCTATGCAATAAAAGCTTTGTTTCTATAAGTAAGCTAGTTTTGTTACTTTCTTTTAAGCTTTTTATGTGATTTATATATTTTTTTGTGATTTATACACTTATATGTGATTCTATGTTACCAAGATAGGAATGTATGATTTATATATTTTTGTGTGTTTTATAGCTTTCTATGTGAGCCTGTGCGACTAAGATAAGAATGGTATTAAAGCCTAGAACCTTTTAAGAGGTTGAAGTCAATCTTAGTTTTATTTGGATCTTATTATTGAAACCCTAAGTCATGTTGCCTTTGTACTCGTGTTTGTTGTGATCAAGCATATAAAGTTGTGGCTTAAGACATTAATAGTGATACCATGAGAAATGGATAAGTTAGGACCAAATTGACTCTTTAGAAGTAATAGTCTCCCTAGGAGTAGGAATAAAGAAATAATTATTAGTGAGAATTTAGATAATAATTATTTGCAAGATTGGACTATTCCTTCTTTTTCCTTTTTCCATATTTGTAAATAAGGAAGTTTGCTAACAAAAATTGATTATGTTATTAAAATAATTAAAGAAGCTCTACCCTTAACTCAAGATTATAATAATTTCTTTTTACTATCTTAGGAGCTTATTAACTCACATCAACAAAAGTATAAATTTCCTCATGTTGGGATGGTACAAATAGTATTAAAACCTATTACTATATTGGGTTTAAATAACTTAATTATTATCTGTGTTTGTGACAAAAGATATAATAAGTTTCATAACTCCTTATTAGGAGTAATTGAATCCATATTAAGTGATGAACTTATTTGGTTTTCACGTTTTCCAAATTTTACTCTATTTTTTTTAGATCTTAATTTGATACTTCATTGTGCCTTGATATTAAAACTAAAGAATTTGATATAATGCCTGCTTCAAATAATCTAATCCTTATTTATGGGATATATTATAAAGTTATGAATACTACTATCCCAAGAATTAAATAAATTCTAGCAAGATATGTAGACAAAGGGACTATGACATTGTTTTTGACTAATAGATCAAAAGCTAATGTCTTGGTTTCAAAAACAATTGTTTGGGATTAAATTAAATTACCTAAAAGATGGAAGTTAAAAAAATAGTTGAACCTATTAAATAGATGAATCATCGAATAGAAGAAATAATTAAATACAAAGATGAGGATGTCAAATTTTGATTTGTTCTATTTAAGAGTGTGAGGTTAAACCTCAAATAAAAAAAAAAGGAAAAGGTTAAATTTAGATTCTCTACCTCTTTAGTACTAATTAATGAATCATAAGGAATTAGAAGAACAAAAGAATAGGTTAGCTAACCTCATAATAAAGTTGGGATTCCTCCCTTGACTTCTACTTTTGTGGTTAATAAACAACTAGAAACATCCAATCATATTTCTTCTTTGTCTAATATGAGATTTCAAGATGAAGGTAAGAGTCTCTATGTCCTCGAAGTTATTAATGAGATAGATGAAAAAGTAAATGAGTTATTTTGCTCTCTAGAAAATACTATAAAAAGAAAATGACTTTTTATAATTTTTAATGAAAAAGAACAAGAGTTATGGTGTAAATACCATAAAAGATACATTGTTGAAATGAGAGTGTAGATATTTCCACCTATTTGGAAAAGGTTTATAAAATTAAGCAAAAACATTTCCCAGATTTTCTATCCTAGAAGAACATATGGTCCTTAAAAAAGCATATTAGGAATAAACTATTAAAAAAAGGAAAAAAGATTATTAATGTTTACCCTCCCGCATTAAATTTAAGTGTAAAAGTAGAAGACAATGAAGTTATAGTTTCACCATATAAAGATGAGCCATTTACTAGTGCTTTTATATAGTATGGAAATTATATTAATTTTTATTCTATTAGTAATTAGCTTAATAGAGTTAAAGAATAGATTGAAGAAATATCTTAACAAACTCCAAAACCTTTGGTTAAATAAAAAATAGAGAAAATGGTTTTATTTAAACTCTTACTATAAGAAGAAGTAGACTACAAAATGTCAAGCAAAACTCCTAAGAATACAAAATTGATAGATAAGATAGTCAAAAAGTTAAAAAAACCTTTGTCTAAAGGAGAAAGAAGCCTTGATTCTAGGAAAAGAAGAATAGATTAAAGAAGTAAAAGAAGAGGCTAAAGATTATGTCGATAAAATAAAAGAGATGTTCTTATCAAAACAAAATCCTATGTTAAAAGATTCATAACCTTCTTATAAGAAGGAAACAATGAATACCAACAAAATGACTTTTAATAAGTTCTTACAAAATTATATTATTCAAAACTAACTCTAATCGACCTCTTATTAGAAGAACAACTTAAGTACAATTATATACATTATGATGGAAGCAACATTGTAAAATGGAATTTGGATAGGATGTTTGAACATCAAATCTTCATTTTACTGCATTATATGATGAAGTTTGCCATTACTACAAAATCAAAGGATAATTATGACCCTCTGATAGTAAGATTTATAATAAGTGAATTTTCCAAACAACTTAATAGATGGTGAGATTTTTATTTATCAAAATAAGCCAAATCTCAAATATTTTTTCCTATAAAAATAAAGTAAGAAATACAACTTGCTGATAATGTTAATACATTGTTATATACAATTATTGATCATTTAATACAACCACTTTATTAATTGATAAGACATATGAGAAACTCATTAATCTGAGGTGCCCAGATTTGTCTCTTAGTCTTGCTTAACAAGCTACATCAAACTTTTAAGAATTCAATATTTATCACAAATAGTTGAATTCAAGCTATGCTTCATGATGAAAAGTTTTATTACTTAACCCTAACTTATTAAACACTCCAATCATATTAATGAAGCCTTAGTCTTCTTTCAAGTTTGAATTCACACCATTTGCTACTTAGTTGGCTTGAATATTCTCAATCAGGCTATTTAGTACTTCTTTCATCTTTTTAGCCCTTAAACGTGTCATTGACCCTTTGTGAGTTCTCAATGGATACATAAAAGCCCTTTATGGATCTCATCACCGAATAACTTTAATAGGCCCATTTTAAGCTTTTTGCATCCTTTTAGCTTTAGCACTTAATATTGGACCTTTATATATATGTAATAGAACACTACATATATTGACTTGAAATATTATATTCATTTGTGACAAGCAATCACCTCTAGCACCATGAATCCATTGAATTCCATCACACTAAGAAGTTATTGATCTTCATTAGCTTTTTGTGCAAGGATTGAATAGTTCAATTCTTGGAGGATGAGACAATCACTTTATTTCTTAATAACAAGGCTTCTCCTTTCATTCCAAGGTCTTATTCACACAAAATCATTATGAAATTAACTTTTGTATTTACATTAAACATTGTATTATCACAACAAGCATGCAAAAATATCTTTTGTAGTTTGAATCAACTGAAGTACATCAAATAAAGGATTTATTGATCAAGAATAACTTTTCTTACTAAGATTGAATTGTTCAATTCATGCATGATGAGATAGTTAATTCATTCCTTTCTAACAAAGCCTTTTGTTTAATTGCAAGGACTAGTTCCCACAAAATGATCATGAAATTAATTTTTGTATCTACATCAAATATTACATTCATTACAAAAACCATGTCAATATATCTTCCATAGTTTAATTCAATTGATGTCCATCAAACAAAGGATTCTTTGATCATGATCAGTTTTTGGATTAAGTGGTTACTTGCCTAAAAGGTGGGGTCATCTCTTCATTTCTTTTTAATAACATTTCTCCTTTCATTACATTGTGATAAGAAGCTTAGAGATGATGGTTGGAGGGCTTCAAGAGATTCAAGAGATATATTGCACATTCTAAAAGGTCTAATCATGTGAATTAGAGCCAAAAAGATAAGAGAAGCACTAAATGGGTTGATGAGGACATTCAGGACAACCAAACTACACATGGCATGAATTCAAACTAAAAGGAGGACCAAGGCTTTATTAATATGATTTGAGTACTTAATAAGTTAGGGTTAAGCAATAAAATCCATTCCTAGATAGGACTTCGCTCTAATAAAATAGGAGTGTTAATATATTTTATGAGTCTCTCATTATCTCTATTTTTAATCTTGTTATTTCAATTTATAAATAGACACATTCTTATAAGCTCATGGGGTCAAATGATTATGTGAATTGAGAAGTGAAAATTTTTTTGTTTAAGTTCTTCTTTGAATTTTGAGAAATTATCAAGATTATTGTTTTGCGCTTTTCTCACTTGACTTATTACTTCAAAATCCATTCTTTTCTGGAGTGTGATGTCCATATCCTTCTTTATACCATAGGTTCATGTTCCTTTAAACATTAGGTCTTGATTTTGTATGATTGAAAACTAATTTAACTTTCGTGGGTTCTTATTTAATTCTTGGTGTGTATTGGGTCCTTAAGTCATGACTTTTAGGGTTCATAACATTTTCCACTCATCCCCCTCCAACCAAATTTGATGATAACCACACTTTAAATATACCTTTGAAAGCACTTTAGAACAATGCAACTCATCAAGTATATTATCTAGCTTAGGGATAAGATAGTAATACTTCAACTTTATTTTATTTATTTTTTGATTATCCACACATATTGTCATTGTCCCATCCTTCTTTGGCATTAACAATGCTAGTACTAAATAAGGGCTCATTGATTCCCTTTCGTATCCCTTCTCCAACAACTTGTTTACTTGTTGTTACAACTCCTTTGCCTTTTTTAGATTACTTCTATAAGCCAGTTTATTAGGTAGGGTAGCCCTTAGTAGGAGATCAATTTTATGTTCAATCCCTCTAATTGGTGGTAGTCCCTTTGGAAACTCTTTTAGAAACATATCAACAAACTCCTCTAAAATATTATGAATTTGTTGTGGAAAGAAAGTTTTCTTGTTTGGCCTCACTTCCTTCTCTATTAGCATTAGAATTGGGCTGGAAATGCGCAATGCTCACTGTACTTCTTCTTTGCTCACAAACAAGTTTTCTTTCTTTCCTTTCTTAAACAAAAGTTGGTCTTTTTGCACTAATTGCTAACTAAAAGGTGTTAAGACTATGTTTTTCTCATCCTCAACAAAAGAATAGGTGTTTTTGAATCCATCATATATAGCTCTATCATATTGCCATGGTCTCCCCAAAAGTAAGTGGCTTGTAATCATAGAACCACATCACACATCACCTCATCCTTGTATGATTTTCAATCATAAATGGCACTAAAATTTGTTGCATAACTCTTACATCTTTATTATCATTCAACCATTGCAACTATATATGGGTGAGGGTGTTTTGTTGTTCCCAAGTTCAACTTTTCCACCAAGGTGGTGGAAGTAACATTAAAGTAGTTCCACACACCTTTTTAACAATTGTGCACTTAGTATAGAAGATATTTTCATGTTGTTTACCATCCATCTTTGCTTGCAAATTGAAGGCACATTAAATTATAAGCAATTCTCTCTCATCAGCATACTTTGCATTATTTCCCTCCCTCTAAACACTCATTTTCTTCTCTGTCTAACACTTCCTCATCATCATTCTCCGCTTCCCCTTATAATTCCTATATAGTCATTACTCTCTTATTTGGACACTCAAAAGCAATACGCCTATGCCTTAAATATTTAAAGAATAATGTCTCAGGCCTTTTACATTATATTCATTTGCAAGAAGTATGTTATTACATATTTAATACACTTAATTCATGAAAAGCTATGGCATAAATCATTAACAGTGATACTATGAATTATGGATAGGTTAAGACCTTATTGGCTTTTTCAAAGTAATAGTTTCAATATAAGTAGAAATAAGGAAATAATTATTAATGAAATTTAAATAATAAGTATTTACAAAACTATATTCTCCCTTCTTCTTCATCTTCCCATGTTTATAAATAGAAATTTTTTTTTTCCAAAATTGATTATGTTATTAAGACTGTTAAAGAAGTTTTACCCTTAACTTAGGGTTACAAGACACAATTAGTTCCATGACTCCTTATTAGGAGTTGTTGAATCAAGCTTAAGTGATGGACTTATATGGATTTTTTTGTTTTCTAAATTTTACCTTATGTTTATCAAATCCAAATTTGATGCATACTTTATTTTTAGACATAAAGACTAAAGGATTTGATATGATACTAGTTTTAGAAAACTTGATCCTTATTTACAAGATACATTATAAGGTTATAAATACCATAATCCTAAGAAGTAAAGAAATTCCCTTAATGTATGTAGATAAAGGGATTATAACATTATTTTTGACTAATAGGTCAAAAGCTAATGTTTTGGTTCCTAAATGATTACATGAAGATTAGGTTAAATTAGCTAAAAGATGGACTCTAGAAGAAGCTATCAAACCTGTTAAATAGGTAAATCAACAAATGAAAAAAATTATTGAGTACAATGACGGGGATGTTGAAATTGAGTTACTCCATCTCAAAGTATGAGATTAAATCTCGAAAAGGGAAAATAAAAGGTTAAACTTAGATATTCTACCTCTTGAATACCAATTACTAAACTGGAAGGTACAAGAAGAATAGGAGAGTGGGTCAGTCAATTTCAATATAAAGCTGACTTTCTACTGTCAACTACTACATTAGTGGTAAATGAACCCCTAGAAATGTCTAGTCAGACTTCTAGACCTAGATCTCTCTTTTTATTTGATATGAGATATCAAGATGAAAATAAAAGTCTATATATTCTTGAAGTAATTAATAAGGTAAAAGAAAAGGCGAAAGAGTTACTTTGCTCCCCCTATAAAATGAATATGGTTTTTGATGACCTTTAGCCTAAAGGAGTAAGAGCTTTAGTGTAAACATCACAAAAAATTCATTAGTAAAATAAGAGTAGTTGATATTTTTACCTATTTAAAAAAGTTTATATGATTAAGAAAAAACCTTTCTCAAAATTTTCAACATTAAAGGAATGTATAGTTCTTGAAAAAACTTATCGAGAATACACTACAAAAAAGGGAAAGAGGGTTATTAGTATCCTCCCTCTTACTTTAAATTTAAGCTCGAAAGTGGAAGATAGTGAGGTTATAACCTCTCCCTATAAAGTTGAAGTCTCTTCTAATGTTATATTTTAGCAAGGAAATTATACTAATCTTTATATTTAGTTGATAGGCAATCTACTTAGCCAAGTCAAAGAAGAGATTGAAAAAAGTTATCTATAAGCTCCAAAACCTCAAGTTAAATCAAAAATAGAAAAATGATTTTATTTAAACCATTACCTTTAGAAGAAGTAAGTAAAAATCCTAAACAAATAGAGTTAGTAAATGAAATTGTCTCGGAATAAAAGAAAAAGAAGCCTCTGTTCTAGGAAAACAGAAATAGATTAAAGAAAAAGAAGAAAAAGAGGTTAAAGAATATATAGATCAAATTTAGTAAATGTTCTTATCAAAACAAAATCTGGTACAAAAAAACCAGTTACCTTCTTATAAAAAGGAAAAGATGAACATTAATGGAATGACCTTTAATAAAATCCTTACAAAATTATATTATTCAATACCAACCTTGATTGACCTTTTATTGGAAGAACAACTTAAATATAGTTATATTCAATATAATGGCAGTAGTATAGTAAAATGGAACCATGATAGTATGTTAGGATATCAGATTTTTATTCTACTATATTATATGATGATATTTGCAACTACTATCAAAGGGTAATTCAAACTTTCAAATAGCATAATTTATAACCAATGGATTTATTGGTTAGTTTAAAGGCTAATGTGATTTCTATTTAACTAAAGAATCAAAAACTCAAATCTTTTCCACAGTAGAAGTAAAGTAAGGATTTCAACTTGCTTATAGTATTAATATGGTAATATATATAATTACCAATTATTTTATTAGTACAACTACCTTATTGACATACAATACTTACGAGCAGCTCATTAATTTGAAATATCTATATTTGTCTCACTTTAAGTTGTATAAAGATGTGTTTGTCTTTGAAATTTTTACTAGGGAAGATAGCTAGAGTATATTCTAAAAAAAGAGGTTTCTTACCAGGTCACCTACCTATTTATAGAAAGAGTAAAGAATAGATTAAAATCTTATCATGAAGGAGTTATTAACTATTTTAGTTATACTTATGGAGAGCTAGTTGTTAAAATAGTATTTGAAGGAGATAAACTTTATAATGAATATAAATTATAGAAATAGTTATAAAGGGATGGAATGCATAATAAGAATGTTTTAGGAAATTTTTATAAAGAAACATGTTATTTATCTATGAATTATTCTAAGAAAATCAAGAAAACAAGTTATACACACTTAGTTTAAAAGAAAATGTCTTATTCAAAGGAAAAAAAAAAAGGGGGAAACCAATGAAAAAGCCTAGTCCATAAAAGAAATAGAAAACAATAATTTGTTATAAGTGCGAAACAATAGGGAATTATTCAAATAAAAGTAAAGTGAAACAAAAAAATCTAAGAGTTATCTTTGGATGAAGACCTTAAAAGTCACTAATGCACATTTTCTTATTAGAAAGTGAGTTTGAAGAATCAACTTGGACATAAACCTTTTGAGGAAGAAGCTACCTCTGATACTAATTTTGATAACAATTGTAATGGACAATGTAATTATTATCAAGTACTATACAAAAGTAATGACTTATTAATCTTGAGAAAAGAAGATAGTTTGATTTTGAATCTTATTAATAAGATAACAAGTTCCAAAAACAAAAAAGAAGAAGAATTAGAACAATATCTTTATCTAGCATGAGATGATGCTAAGATTGAAGATTTAGAAGAAGATTACAGTTTAAAAATTATTATTCAAAAGATCATAAATAATCATTTTAGTTTAAAAACTAGAATTATAGAACCTTTGATAAGTGAGTTTAAAAGTGAAATTAATTAGTTAAAATCTAAAACAAAAGAGTTATAAAAGAGGATTATAGTCCTTGAAACAATGTCTAAAAAAGTAGAAGACCTTCTAGACATACAAGACATATCTTTAAAAGAGGAATTAAGAACTTTTTAATATGTTAATATGATAAATAGGGTTATTACTCATAAATGACACACAGAAATTACTATCATAATCAACCACGGATACATATTTTTTGCTATTACCTTAATAAATTTAGGCATAAATATGAATTGTATTAATGGAAGAATAGTACCTTCAAAATACTTTTCAAAAACGACATAGGCATTAAACACTATAGATAAAAGTAAGCTTGTTATAAGATACAAGCTATCACAATTTACTATTTGTAATAAAGGAATTTGTATTGAAATTCCTTTTATTTTGGTTAAAAACCTATCTCATGATATTATCCTACGAAATCCTTTCTTACATATGTTATATCTTATAAAGGAAATTAATGATCAAGGGATTTACTCCAAGATAAATGAAAAGCTTCTTAGCTTCAAGTTTCTATTTATCCCTTAATATAAGGAGATAGATATACTTTAAAACCCTATTAAGAAAAAAGAGAGATTTATATTATATTTATAGTTTGAAGTAAAAACTAAATATTTACATGAAAAAACAAATAATCCTATTATTCAAGCAAAGATGAAAGAGATACATATAAGATTAAATGCAATGGTGTGTTTAGAAATTCCTATAGCTTTCTGGAATAAAAAGAAACATGTATAAGAGCTACCATACAAAAAGACTTTTAATGAAAATCAAATTCAAACTAAAGCTTAACCCATAATTATAGGACCAAGGCAATTGAAAATATGTAAAAATGAGATAAATAATCTCTTTAAAAAAGGACTTATTAGAAAAACTAATAATCCTTGGAGTTGCTCAACATGTTATGTTGAAAATGCAGTAGAATTAGAAAAAGGCATCCTAAAATTAGTTATTAATTACAAGTCTTTAAATAAGGCATTACAATAGATTAGATATCTTATACCTAATAAAATAGATTTACTTACTAAGCTTTAAGAAACTCAAATCTACTTAAAATTTGATATGAAATATGGCTATTGACAAATCTAAATTCATGAGAAGGACAGATATAAGATAGTATTTATAGTTCTATTCAAATATTAGGAATGTAATGTAATGTAATTTGGTTAAAAAAATGCACCCTTTAAATTTTAAAAAATTATGAATGAAATATTCAATGTTTATTTAGCATTTATAATTGTTTATGTTAATGATACATTAGTATTTTCTAATACTATTAAACAACATTTTAAACATTTAAACCTTTTGTTAAGTTCCTTAGGCACTTCATTAAAGATGAAACTATAATTCCCATTGATCAAGCAATTAGGTTTGCCTTTAAATTTCTTGATGAAATAAGAGACAAACAACAATTGTAAAGATTTTTGAAAAGTTTGAATTATATTTTAGAATTCCATAAGGACTTAGCTTATGATGATAGGCCACTGGTTGAAAGATTATAGAAAAATCTATTAGATTGGATAGATAAGCATATGAGACCAATTAAGAGAATTAAGATTAGAGCAAAAGAATTGTCATGCTTAACCATTCCTTATCTTGATGCCTTCAAGATAGTAGAAACAAACACATCAAATAAAAGATATGGGGGAATCTATAAACAAAGGATTAATTCAAAATAATAGATTGTTTGCTTCATTTCTGGAGTTTAGAGAGAAGTTATAATTAATTACTTAACTATTAAAAAAGAAATAGTAGTAATAGTATTATGCATTCAAAAATTTGAAACTGATCTATTAAATTAGAGATTTCCTTTACATATAAATTATAAGGTGACTAAAGATGTCTTTACTATGGATATGAAAAATATTACCTCTAAACAATTTTTTGCTAAATGGTAAGGAATATTATCTATTTTCAATTTTGATATCGAGTTTATTAAAAGAACTTTTAATTCTATACTAGATTTCCTAACTCATGAATTTTTATAGGAAACTTCCCAATGAGTAAATAGCCCTTAATATAGGCACTTTAGCCCTTGACAAAATCAATTATTTCATTGGCAAAAGATGTTTCTAAATCAAAATCCAAAAAAGTTGATAAACTTCATAATAACACTTATGAGTGAGCTTTGGATAAAAATTTTAACATATCTTTTAATTTCAAAGCACATTGACATTTTATTTGTTATTGAAAACAACTCTACTCAACTTTGACCTAATGAGGTTGCTTAGTTTTATCTTAAGGATGATATGTATTTTCATATTATTATAAAGTATTATTTGTCTTATCAACAAATTGTACATGACATAGGTTTTGTGGTTATTTAACCTAGTGAAAGAGGATCTAGATTAGCCTATGGATTCACAGACTAGTCCTACACTAAGTTTAAGATAAAGAAACTTCTTTATCAAGAAGATCAACAAGATGATCTTTATGGCTACCAAGATCTAAAGGAATGGTTAAAAGTTAAATCTTACAATTACTTTAATTATATCAAAGCATGGGAAAGAGCTTTATTATATGAAAATAGGTAAAAGAAATTTAGTTGGTTCATTTAGATTCACCTTCCAAATGATCCAAAGAAATTTCCTAACTAGTTTAAAATTTGATTCTTCAAATGGGGTTTGCATCACTTAACCTACCACATAAAGTAAGAATTGTTTATGAAAAGTTTTATGAAAAGAATGACAAGGTTAAAAACCCATTGCTAATGTTTGTTATATAGTAATAGATCTAAAATGGGATTATACTATCATGGCCAAGCAAGCAAATGTGTTGGATGTAGACATTAAACATGATCCTTAGCTAGCTTAAAGGAATAACATTTGATGGTGGGAAAATTTTGACTTCTTTGATGATGGAGTTTAAATGACCAAAGGCATTATTTGTATAAATAGCCTAAAAATTCCACCAAGACTTGTGCCTTCTAGTAATCCAAAAGAATTATTGAAGACTCTAATAGAGTCCATTTGAAGTTTTCTTTCATTCTTTAAAATTTCTCTTCATCTATAAATTATAAGCCTATATTGATGTCATTATGGAATGAAAACTTTATTTTTGTAAGTCATTTAACATTGTTAATTTCATTTAATTTTGTTATCATTTAATTTTATTGCTAGTTATAGTTTTTTGTAAATTACTTTATGAGATTTGTGCAATGTCATTTAATTTTTCCTTTTTTGTTTTGCTTGTGTCAAAAAAATAAAATGTTTGGTGTAAATATGAATGTTAATTTCATAGTTATTTTGAGTGAATGATTTTGTGCAATGAAGGGAAAATCCTTATTAGTAAGAAATGAAGTGCTAGTCTTATCTTTTAGGTAATAAACCATTAAATCCATGTAAGAAAAGGTAATCAAGATCATTGACTCCAATTCTTGATGGATGTCAATTTATTCAAACTACGAAAGGTGCATTGATGTGCTTTTCACAATGGATGTAATATTTGCTATAGACACAAATTAATTTCATGATAATTTTATGTAAATCATTCCTTACAATGAAAGGCAAAGCCTTATTATAAAGACATGAATTAAAGGTCTCACCCTTCAAGAATTGAATAATTCAATCCATGTAATAAAAGTTATTCAAGGTCAATTACCCCTTTTTTAATTAAATTTAAAGGATTTAGATTGCCAAAGGTGTAAAGACATACTTATCATAAATGAATATAATGTTTGGTGTAAAAAAAAAGTTAATTTCATGATCATTTTGTGTGAATGAGCCTTTGCAATAAAAGGAGCAATTGTTAGCAAGAAATGAAGTAATAATTTCATCCTTCAAGCATTAAACCATTCAATATTTGTAAGAAAATCTAATCAAGATCGATCACTCTTTTATTTGATGGAATTCATTAGATTCATATTACTAAAGATGTGAAGATGTGCTTGTTGTGGATGAATTTAATGTTTGGTGAAACATAAAAGTTAATTTCATGATCATTGTGTTTAGATGACTCTGTCCAACGAAAATAAAAGCCTTATTAGTTAGAAATGAAGTGATGATCTCATCTTTTAGTCAATGAATCATTCAATTCATGTTGAAAAGGTAATAAAGATTAATGACTCTTATGTTTGACAAATGTCAATTAATTTAGACTGTGAAAGGTGTATTGGCATGCTTTTCACAATAAATGTAATATTTGTAGTAAAAACAAAAATTAATTTCATGATTATTTAGTGTAAATCTATCATTGCAATAAATGGAAGAGCTTTTTTAGAAAGAAATGAGTTTATAGTCTTATTCTTCAAGAATTGAACAATTCAATCCTTATGAGAAACACTATTTCAGATTAATGACTACTTTGTTTGATAGAATTCAATGAATTAAGTGTGTTAAATGTGTAATGACATGCTCCTCACAAATGAATATAATGTTTTATGTAAATATAAAAGTTAATTTCACGGTCTATTTGAGTGTCGAAGTCCTTAAAATGAAGGGAGAAGCTTTTTAGTTAGAAATAGAATGACGATTTAACTCAAGGAAATCCTTACAACTTTGACACCCTAAATATATTGAATTCCATCAAATAAAACAATCATTGATCTTGCTTAGTATTTCTTACTGTTATTGAATAGTTTAATTTCAAAAGAATGAGACTATCACTTTATTTCTTACATGTTTTCTTATCAAGCCATGTAATCTTATCAATAAGATCTAATATTTTATTATCTTCTTTCGTAGGGACTAATAAGCCATTACTTTTGCATAAAACTTCATAATAGTTGGATTGACTATTACAACTACCATCAGAGTTACCCTCAGAGGTGGTTTCTTATTAAAAAAGATCTATTTCTAATGAACCATTCATTTCTAACTATTCTCATTTTTCTTTTGAAACTATAATCTTATTAATAAGATCTAATACTAGATCATCTTCTTTTGTAAAAACTGATAAGCCATTACTTTTGCATAAAACTTGATAATAATTGCACTGACTATTACAATACCACCAGACTCCTCTTTAAAGGTGGTTTTTTCCTAAAAAAGATTGAAAGTAGAGGATAGTGAAGTTATAAATCACCTTTATAAAATAGAATCATCTTTTAATGCTATTATATAGCAAAAAGATTATACTAATATTTATCTTTAATCAATAGGAAATCAGCTCAATAGAATTGAAGAAAAGATGGAAGAAGTAACTTCAAGAGCTCTAAAACCTCTGGTTAAACCAAATAGAGAAAAAAAAAAGATTTTATTTAAACCTATGTCAATAGAAAAAATAAACTATAATATGTTAGGTAAAAATCCTTGAAAAATAAAATTAGTTGATGAAATAATTAAAATGTTAAAAGACCTTGGATTAAAAAAAAAAAGATGCTTCTATATTAGGAAAAGAGGAATAAGTTATAGAAAAGGAATCTAAGGTTGAGGATTATATGTATAAAATTTAGGAAATGTTCTTACTAGAATAGAATTTAGGTTAAAAGGATCCATCACCTTCTTATAAGAAGGAAAACATGGAAGTTAACAAGTAGACTGTTAATAAACTCCCTACAATACTATATTATCCTTAACCTACTTTGGTCGACCTCTTATTAAAATAATAGTTTGACTACAATTATGTACAATATGGTGGTAGCAATATCATAGAATGGAATTTAGATTGAATATTAGAAAATCAAATTCTCATTCTACTTTATTATATGATGTTGTTTGCCACTGTTGTAGAATGTAAAGGAGGTAATTTTGACTCCCAAATAGCAAAATTTATAGTAAATGGGACTCATGAGATTTTTATTTGTCAAATGAAACTAAATTTTACACATTTAATGCTTTAAAAATAAAGTAAGGAGTGCAACTTGCTGATAGTGTTAATATACTAATTTATATGATTACCAACCATTTTATTATCATAGTTACCTTATTGGTAGATAAGATATATGAGCAACTTATTAATTTAAGATGCTTGAAAACATCTTTGTACTACTTAAAGTGAGACAAAAACATCTTCTCTAAAGTTTTTACTAAGAAGTTAGTTAAATTATTTCTAGAAAGAAAATTTTTTGTCTGGGTTATCTACCCTATTTGTTGAAAGAGTAAAAAATAGGTTAAAATCCTATCATGTTGGAATTATTAATTACTCTAGTTACACCTATAGAGAGTTAGCCCTTGAGGTGGTAGCTGAAGAAGTTAAACTTTGCAATGAAATAAAATTGTATAGGCAGTTATAGAATGAGAAAATTTAAGGCAAAAAAGCCTTAGGAAAGTTTTGTGAACAAATGGATTATCCACCCACGAAATATCCTAAAAAATCTAGAAAGAAGGGTTATAAATTCATACTTAAAAAGAAATCCTTTTAGCTTATCACCTTATTTCAAGGTAATAAGACTTATCCTTTCATTCTCAAGAGCTGTTTAAACTAAGGAATCATGAACATAACTTAAATTTCTACATCAATCACACATTTCATTGCTAGAAGCACATTATTACATCTTGAGTAATCAAAATCCTTTTTTTTTTTTTTTTGTTCTTTAAATCTAGTCTTATTTTGAGACATATGAAGATATTTTTCTAGCTGTTATCTTTTTTCTTTTGGATTTGAAATCGTATTAATAAGATCCAATATTCGTAAAGACTAATCAGTTATTGCTTTTGCATAAAACTTAATAATAGTTGCACTAATCATTACAATTACCACTAGACTCGTCCAATGACTCATTCATATAAAATGTTCATAACATTAACTATTGTGTCTACACTAATAAGCATATTCATTATGACAAGCACATTTATGCACCTTTGGTAATCTATAACAATTAAATTTCATCAAAAGATGACAACTGAATTCCATTAAAAAATAAATCATTAATTTTGATTAGCTTTTCTTATAGATATTGAATGGTTCACTTCTTAAAAGGAGACATTGTTAGTTTGTTAGTTCATTTTCATTGTTAGTTTGTTAGTTCATTTTTTGTTAACAATGTTTTTCATTTTATTGTAAGGACTCATCTTGATGAAATCCATGGAGTAGCTTATGCATGGGGGCCTTATAAGGATTTGTTAAGTATTTATGAAGGGCCAATGATACGTTCAAAGGCTAAAAAGATAAAAAAAGCACTCAAAGGGTTGGTTAAGGATATTCAAGCCAACAAAGTTATAAATGGTATGAATTCAAACTTAAAAGAGAATCAAAGTTATATTAATATGATTGAAGTGCTTAATTGATCAGGGCTAAATGATAAAATCTACTTTTAAGTAAGAGTTTGTTATAAAATAGGATTTTATAATAAAATAAGAGTGTTTTTATATTTTTAGAGTCTCATCTTTTGTCTTGATCTTGATTAGATTTTCTTATTGGTATTGAAAGGTTCAATTCCAAAAGAATAAGAGTTATTTCATTTCTTGCTAATAAGTTTTCATCTTTGATGTTACGGACTCATTCACGTAAAATGGTCATGAAATTAACTTTGGCATTTTGAATCCATTGAAATTCATCAAATAAAGGAATTATTGATCTTAATTAGCTTTTCTTGCAATGATTAAATAGTATGAGATTTTGACTCAATTTCTTATTGACAAGGCTTCTCGTTCTATTACAAAACTCATTCACACAAAATGATCTGAAATTGACTTTTATATCAGCTTAAAAAATTATATTCAATGGGACAAGCGCATTAATATACCTTTTGTAGTCATAATCAATTGAAGTTTATCTAGCATATGAGTCATTAATCTTGATTAGTTTTTCATATAGGGTTTGAATAGTTCATTGGCCAAAAGATAAGACAATCACTATTTCTTACTAGCAAGTCTTCTTCTCTTATTGCATTAATTCATTCACAAAAAATGACCGTGAAATTAACTTTTATGTTGACACCAAACATCACTCTAAATCCATTGAATTCAATCACACTAAGAAGTTATTGATCACAATTAGCTTTTTATGCAAGGATTGAATAGTTTAATTCTTGAAGGATGAGACAATCATTTGATTTCTTCCTAACAAGGCTTCTCCTTTCATTGCAACGACTCATTAACACAAAATGATTATGAAATTAACTTTGTATCTACATCAAACATTGCAAAAATAGCATTTGTAGTTTGAATCAATTAAAGTACATTGAACAAAAGATTCATTGATTTGGAATAGCTTTTCTTGCTAGGATTAAATTTTCCAATTCATAAATGATGAGATAGTCAATTCATTCCTTTCTAACAAAGCTTTTTGTTTAATTACAAGGACTAATTTCCACAACACGATCATGAAATTAATTTTTGTATCTGCATCAAATATTTTATTCATTGCAAAAAGCATATCGATACATCTTTCGTAGTTTGATTCAATTGATGTCCATCAAATATAGGAGTGTTTCATCATGACTAATTTTTCTTACATGGATTGAGAGGTTCATTGCCTAAAAGGTGTGGTCATCTCTTCATTTCTTTCTAATAACTTTTCTCCTTTTGTTGCATTGTGATAAGAAGCTTAGAGATGATGGCTGAAGGGCTTTAGGAGATTCAAGAGATTCATTGCACATTCTAGAAGGTCCAATCATATGAGTTAGATCCAAAAAGATGGGAGAAGCACTAAATGGGCTAATGAGGACATTCAGGACAGCCAAACTACACATGGAATGAAATTCAAACTTAAAGGGAGGACAAGGCCTTATTATATGATTTGAGTGCTTAAAAAGTTAGGGGTTAGGCAATAAAATCCACTTTTAGATAGGACTTTTGCTATTGAAATTAGAGTTTACTAGCTATGATTTAATTCCTTTCCAATAAAATAAGAGTGTTCCTACATTTTATAAGTCTCTCATTATCTTTATTTTAAGCTTGTTATTTCATCTTATAAATAGGTACCTCCTTATAGCTAATGGGGGCAATGCTTATGTGAATTAAGAAGTGAAAAATTTTCTATTTGGGCTCTTCTTTGAACTTTGAGAACTTATTAAGATTATTATTTTGTGATGTTCTAACCTGACTTATTACTTTCAAATCCATTCTTTTCTAGAGTGTGATGTATATATCCTTTTTTTATACCATAGGTTCATATTCCTTTAAACATTGGGTCTGGGTCTTGTATGATTGAAATCTAATTTGACTTTCATGCTATAAAGTTAGAGTAAGAAGTGCAACTTGCTGATAACATTAATATACTAATTCATACAATTACCAACCATTTAATTATTATAGCTACCTTATTAGTAGATAAGATATATGAGCAACTCATTGATTTGAGATGCATGGATTTGTCTCACTTTAGGTAGTATAAAGATGTCTTATTCTTTAAAGTTTTTACTAAGGAAGATAGTCAGATTATTTTTTGGAAAGAAAAATTTTTGCCTGGGTTATCTACCTTATTTGTTGAAAGAGTAAAAAATAGGTTAAAATCCTATCATACTAAAGTTATTGATTACTATGGTTTATACCTATGAAAAGTTAGTATTGAGGTGGTAGCTGAATGAGTTAAACTCTACAATGAAATAAACCTGCATAGACAGTTACAAAATAAGAAAATTTAAGACAAAAAAAAACCTTAGGAAATTTTTATGAATAAATGGATTATCCACTCACAAAATATCCTTAAAAGTTCAGAAATAAAGGTAGAAACCTATACCTAAAAAGAAATCCTTTTAGATTTTTCATCTCATTTCAAGCTAATAAGACTTATCCTTTCATTCATAAAAGTCATTCAAACCAAAGGAATCATGAACATAACTCACACATTTCATTGCTAGAAGCATGTTATTACATCTTGAGTAAACCAAATCTTTTTTTTCTAGTTCTTTAACCTTAGCCTCATTTTAAGATAGATGAAGATATTTCTCCAGCTATTATCTTTTTTCTTTTGGATTTGTAAATCTTATCAATAAGATCTAATATTTGTAAGGACTAATAAGTTATTAACTTTTGCATATCATGTCTACACCAATTAGTGTATTCATTGTGACAAGCACATCCATGCACCTTTGGTAATCTAAAACAATTAAATTTCATCAAAAGATGACAAAATAAATCATTAATTTTGATTAGCTTTCTTATAGATATTGAATGGTTCAATTCTTGAATGAAGACACTATTAGTTTCATTTTTTTGTTAACAATGCTTCTCATTTCATTGTAAGGATACATTTTGATGAGATCTATGGAGGAGCTGATGCATGGAGGGCTTATAAGGATCTATTGAGCATTCACAAAAGGCCAATGAAATGTTCAAGGGCTAAAAAGATGAAAGAAGCACTTAACGGATTGATTAAAGATATTTAGGCCAATGAAGTTACAAATGGTGTGAATTCAAACTTAAAAGAGGATCAAGGCTTTATTAATATGGTTGGAATGTTTGATCAGTGAAGGCTAAGTAATAAAATCCACTTCTAAGTAAGAAATTGTTTATAAAATAGGAGTTTATAATAAAATAAGAGTGTTTTTATATTTGCAAAGTCTTATCTTATGCTTTGATCTTGATTAGATTCTTTTATTGGTATTGAAAGGTTCAATTATGAAAGAATAAGACAGTTATTTCATTTCTTGCTCAGAAGTTTTCATCTCTCATGTTAAGGACTCATTTGCATAAAATGGTCATGAAATTAACTTTGGCACTATGGATCCATTAAATTTCATTAAATAAAGGAATTATTGATCTTAGTTAGCTTTTCTTGCAATGATTAAATAGTATGAGATTTTGACACCATTTCCTAGTAATAAGGCTTCTTGTTTTGTTGCAAGAACTCATTTAAACAAAATGATCATGAAATTAACTTCTATATCAACACAAAAGAAATTATATTTAATGGGATAAGCAAATTAATACACCTTTTGTAGTCATAATCAATTGAAGTTTATCAAACATAAGAGTCATTAATCTTGATTAGTTTTTCATATAGGGTTTGAATAGTTCATTGGCCAAAAGATAAGACAATCACTTCATTTCTTGCTAACAAGTCTTCTTCTTTCATTCCATTAATTTATTCACACAAAATGACCAAGAAATTTATGTTTACACCAAACATTATATTTATTTGCAATAAGCACATCCTTACACCCTTGGTAATTTGAATCCATTGAATTTTATTAAACAAAGGAGTTATTGATCCTATTGGCCTTTCTAATAAGTATTGAATGGTCCAATTATTGAAGGATGAAACCATTGCATCATTTATTCCTGGCAAGTTTCTGTCTTTTAGGTGAAAGCACTTATTAATCACAATGATCATGAAATTAACTTATGTGTTCACCAAACTTTATATTCATTTGCAATAGCCATGAATTTATAACACTTTGAATCAATTTAATTCCATTAAATTGTCATGATTTGCTTGTTGCATAAGGATGAGACTATTAATTCATTTCTTGCTAACAAGACTTTCTTTTCATTGCAAGGATGATTCACAGAAATTAATCATGAAATTAGATTTTATTTCAAAAATTATTCTTCACTTTGAATTTTTATGTTCTTTTATTATAATTGTTTATGATTTTATTGTTTGATTGTTAGGATGCATACTAGATATTTATACTTTACAATCTAATGTTAATTCAAAATCAAGTTTGTAATTGCTTAATAATGCTAATACTAAGTAGCAAATAAAAATTGATAACTATGGTTAAGACTTTGTCCAATTTCTATGGAGAATATGGTCTAAAATTGCTAGTTGATGTTTACTAAAGTATGTTCTTATGATTGGATGCTTAATTGATAATGCAATGATATTTCATGCATTCCATGATCATGACCATTAATCATAGTAATGAATGAAAGAGCACTTTAAGCATGCATGTTTTGTGGATGGTTTTCATAAGGACTTATATAACCATTGCTGTGGATAGAATAAATGTATCCATTGTGATATGGATTGAGTAGATATAGATCCACCATGATTTGTAGCAAACAAGATATATCCATTGTAGTATGGACTAAATTAAATACTAATGATCCTAAGGTATACCTAATAACATAAAAAAAAATTTGTGCTTGAAAAGAAAACCCCATGATCATCATCATTCTTAAAGCATATTATGCCATAACTCTTCATGAATTAAGTGTGTTAAATGTGTAATGACATGCTTCTCACAAATGAATATAATGTTTCATGTAGACACTAAAGTCAATTTCGTGATCTATTTGAGTGAAGGAGTCTTTAGAACAAAAGGAGAAACCTTTTTATCTAGAAATAAAATGATGGTTTCATGCTTTAGGAATTGAACCATTCAATACCTATTGGAAAAGCTAATCAAGATTAGTAACTCCTTTTTCTTGATGGAATTCATTATATTCATATTACCAAAGCTATAAGGATGTATTTGTCATGCTTGGTTTAAATACAAAAGTTAACACCAAATAACAAATGGAGAAGACTTATTAGTAAGAAATAAAGCTATGATCTTACTTTTTAGCCAATGAACCATTCAATCAACATATTAAGATTACTAACTCCTATGTTTCATAGAATTCAATTGATTTGGCATTTCTAAGGTGTATTGGTGTGCATGTCATTATGAATATAATGTTTGGTTTAGACACGAATATTAACTTCATAATCATTTTTTATCAATGTGTGCTTGGATAAAAAAGAGAAATCTTGTTAGTAAGAAATCATGTTTTAGGAATTAAACCATTCAATTCTTGAAAGGAAAGCTAATAAAGATGACAAAATGCCTAATTTGACCATTTACATTTTGCAGCCTTTTAATTTTTACCTACAACATTTTTTTTTTTTGGGCCAAATTTAGTCTCTATGTTTTCTTCATCAATGGTTTTGGTATTTTTCCATTAGTTTATCATAAATTTTGTCACATTAATGTATTACATTAGATGCCCAATGTTGACTTAGATGTCATGTTATCATTTTTTATGGGGTGGCAATTTTTAAAAACAATTTGAGAAATTGTGAAAAATTCCAAGAAGATAAGAAAAAAAAAAGAATAAATTCTTTAAAATCTTAAAATATTTTGAAACAATTTAAAATTTCTATAAAATTAAAAAGTCTAAAAAATTTTGAAAATTAAAAGACTCATAAATAAAAACCCATAAACTCAAATTAAAATTAAAAATTCCAAAAATACTTTTTCAAATTTTCAAATTTTAAATTTTAGAACTTTTGGAATTTTAATTTTAGTTTTTGTTTTTGTTTTTATTTTTTAAAATTTTGTAATTTTTAATTTTCTAGAAATTTCAATTTTTAAAAAAATTTTAAATTTTATTTTCAGTTTTTGGAATTTTTAAAACATTTTTGTGATCCTTTTTTAAATATATATTTTTTAGAATTTTTTTGCAATTATTTTAAATTTTTTTATTTTTTATTTTTTTGAAAATGCCACATCATAAAAAATGAGGCATAATATCCAAATTAGTATTGAAGAACTAATGTGGCATGCTAGTATAAAAAAGTTAATGGCAAACTAATGGAAAAGAAGCAAGACATTTGATAAAGATAACATAGGGGATCAAATATGGTAGAAAAAAAGAAGACATTGTAAGCATAAATCAAAAGGCAATAAAATGTTGAGAACTAAATTAGGTTTTTTGCCTTAATTTTATAATCATTTTAAGTAAATGTGTTCATATGATAAAGGGAAAAGCTTTGTTAGAAAAAATTAAGTATTCATCCTATAGGAATTAAACAATTTAATGCTTACAAAAAAAAACTAATCAAAATTAGTGGTTCTTTTATTTGATGGAATTTAATGGATTCAATGTGTTAAAGTTGTAAAGACGTGTATGTCATAAATGAGTATAATATTTGGTGTAAATACAAAAATTAATTTCATAATTATATTGTGTAAATGAGTCCTTACAATACAAGGATGAACCTCATTAGCAAAAAATGAAGTAGCAGCCTTATACTTCAAGAATTAAATCATTAAATACTTGTAAGATAAGGTAATTAAAATCAATGACTCTTTTATTTTATGGAATTCAATAGATTGACTAGCTTGTTGCCATGAACGTAATGTTTGGTATAGATAAACATATTAATTTAATGATTATTTTGGGGGAATGAGTGCTTGCAACTAAAGGGGAAGATTTGTTAGTAAGAACTTAAGTGATTGTCTTATCCTCTGGAAATTGAACCATTCAATCCAAATGAAGATCAATAACTCCTTTGTTTAAATGAATTCTTGCAAGAAAAGGAGAAACTTTGTTAGCAAGAAATGATGTCTTGGACTTATCCTTTAGGAATTTAATCAATCAATACTTGTAAGAAAACTTAATTAAGATAAAAAACTCCTTTATTTGACAAAATTTAATGGTCTTGTAGTACCAAAAATGTAAGAATATTCTAATCACAATGAAAATAATGTTTGGTGCAAATAATGTTCTTTTTTTTTTTTTTCGAACAAAATGAAAACTTTATTTAATTGGAATAGTTCTATAAATGATTGCCAATAAGATCATGAACATGACCTATGCTTGTTGTAGGCTAAACTCTCCCACCAATATGCAAAATTGAAATTTTTTCTAGCACATACTTTCTGGATAGATTAAGGACTTTTGGATAACACATAACTTAAAAGATGAGAAGACTTTTTGCAATGTTAGCTTAATTGCCATATGTTCCTAAGTATCTAGAAGGAAAGAACAATCCATAAATTTGCTAATAGCAATTCTAGCTTCCTTGTTATGCCCTTAAACAACCACTTTCATACTTGTTAATGTATGCCCTAGTAGTTAATGTATTGGTTACTATTATGAATACATTTTCATGCATATTATATATCAATTAAAAACATTCTTTATCTTCAGTATTGTTTATATAAGGATATAGTCATCAATAAACTTTAAAGATAAAGTTCATGGAATAAATATACTCAGTAAAGATACTTATGATGAGATCATAATTATGAGATACCTATTGCATCAAAGTATTATTTTTAAATATTCCTAGATGATAAATTATCAAGACTAGACATTAATGGAGTTATGGGATTGACACATGTTGTGTTTCTTTCTTATAAAGAAAATAATCAATTTCAGAAACTGAAGTATAGAGATACTTAAACAAATATGTGGGTGCTTGTTAATTGAAAAAAAAATACTTGTGTATCTAAAAAATTTCTCATGTGATGATCATATAAGTGATCAATAAACATGAGATCACCAAGGTATGTTGTATAAAAATTGGTATGCTTTGATCATACCTCTAGGTTGTCCTAATTAAGGATCACTTATGGAGGTGAAATTGGGCATATCATGAACTATATAGAGATAATTAAGCAATTAATAAATAATTCATAATCCTGAAGTAATCATAAGAGAATGTTCTATTTATTTTTAATGAGTATTGATTTAAGAAATCCTTGTATAAGGTGAAATGATAATTCATAAGTAGTTTTGATCTCATTCATGGAATTAATAACCATATGAATGTTTGGGAACTAATATAATTAGACAATATAGAGTAGACACTAATTTCATATTTATATTTAATTAGAATGTTAGAATAATGAAAGTATTGAATTACATTGACAGATTATACACTAAAGGGATTATTCAAACCATTTTGATAATCTTAACATTTAAGATCCTAATAGGTCACACACTTTAGGAAAATTAAGGAAATATAAAATGGAAATTAAGTTAGACTTCATTGAAAAGTTTAAGAAATTTATGAGGTGAAATATATGAAATTTAAAAATATAGAAACTAAAGTGCAATTTATTAAAAAGTGGCATAAGTCACCCGAATAAGATTTTAGAACCAAAATCCCTATAAATATCCCATAAGATATTTATATGCTATATGCCTAATACATTAGGGTTGTTGGTCTCCTCCTCCCTTTCTTCCTAAAAGGGTTTTAAGTTATATGAGTTATTTTCTCCTTGTTTGTGTAGATTACTATTAGAGGCCAAACACTTGGACGATGGTGGTTTGCAATAACTCGTTAATTGACTTAAAAGAGAAGAAGAATTGAAGATTACTTCAATAATTATTCAAAATTTATGATAGATTATAATTATATTTGATAAGCAATCAATTTAAACTTAGGAATAAAAAAAATTAAATCATCCTTTTCACTGCCTATTTATTTAATAAGTACTTCTATGATTTGTAGTAATGGTATCAAAGTCTAGGTTGACTTGTTAAATATAATTTGATTGCATATTTGTTTGTTAGTTATTGATTATTAGTTTGATTGATTTATATATTGATTTGTTGTTACTATAAATCGATATGTTTTCTCCAATTTAATTTTGGTCAAAGAAAAACAACAAAAAGAAATTGTCAAAACATGATCAGTAACCAAAAGGCCTTGACTTTTAAGTCATAAGGACACTCAATGATTAGTTTTTCTTATAGGTATTTTTTATTACTTCCTAAATAATAAGATTGTCTCTTTATTTCTTTGTAACAAGACTCTAGCCATCATTGCAAGAACTCATTAATGCAAAATGATCCAAAAAATTACTTTGGATAAAACTAAATGAACATCATATCATATTCATTATTAGAAAAAAAAAAAGCTAATCAAGATTAATAACTCCTTTATTTAATCGAACTCACTATATTCCATGAACTAAAAGTAGAAGGATGTGCTTGTCACAAACAATATATTCATTGCAACAAGTACATCTGTACAAGGCTTCGATAAAGAAATTTTAGCATTATGTATACATTAAATATAATATTCATTGCAACAAGTGCATCAATACACCTTTTGTAGTTTAATTTGATTAAAGTCCATTAAGTATAAAAGTCATTAATCTTGATTAGCTTTTTTTATATGTATTGAATGGTTCATTCAATGAAAAAAAAGACTATTGCTTTATTTCCTACTAACAAGGCTTCACTTTCATTTGATAAAGTCATTCATACAATATGATCATTGTGACAAGCATGTCCTTATGCCTTTAGTATTCTTAATCCATTGAATTCCATCAAATAAAGGAGTTGTTGATCTTAATTAGCATTTGATATAAAAATTGAATGGTTAAATTCTTGAATGGTAATTAAGGACTTTAAAAAGAGATAACCAAAGGAAATTAAAAGAAAAGAAGAAAACTGATAAGCCAAACAAAAAGAAAATAGTGGTTTGTTATATATGTAAAAGAATAGCTCATTACTTTAATAAATGTAAAATGAAACAAAAGATTCAAGAATTATTTATGGATACAATAAGAAGGAGACCATTACTTCATTTCTTGCTAACAATTCTTTTGTTTTTGTTCTTTAATACTTTAAATCCATTCAATTTGGCCAAAAAAGTAGTCATTGATCTTTATTAGCTTTTCTTACAGGTGTTGAATCGGTTACTTCTTAAATGATGAGACTGTGATGAGATTCATGGAGGTGCCAATGCATAAAAGGCTTTTAACAATCTATTAAGCATTCAAGAATGGCCAATGACATGTTTTAGAACTAAAAGGATGAATGACCTATCTTAAGATATTATATTACGAAATCCTTTCTTGCACATGCTAAACCCTATTAAGAAAATTAGCAAGAAAGTGATTTTCTTAGAAATAGATGGAAAGTTTATTAGTTTTAAATTTATTTCTACCTCTTAATACTGGGAGATAGACATGCTTTAAAAGTCAATAAGAAGAAAAGAGAGATTTATTCAATCTCTTTAGAATAAGATAAAAATAAATATTTACAAGAAAAGATAAGTACTCCTATTATACAAGTTAAAATACAAGAATTACAAAAAAAGCTAGAAAAAATTGGTTTATGTAGAAATCCTTACTGCCTTTTGAGATAGAAAAAAGCATATGGTAAAATTACCATATGAAATGACTTTTAATAAAAGTCAAATGCCTACCAAAGTTAGGCTCATAGATATAGGGCTAAGGCATTTAGAGATCTGTAAAAAAGAAATAAATGATCTTTTAAAAAAAGGCTTATTAGAAAAAGTAATAGCCTATGGAGTTGCCTAACATTTTATGTGGAAAATGCTATAGAATTGGAGTGACGAGTTCCAATATTGATTATTAATTATAAGCCTATAAATAAGGCATTAGATGGATTAGATATCCTATACCTATTAAAAAAAATTTACTAAATAGGCTTTATGCAGTTCAAATATTTATGAAATTTGATAAGAAATCTAGTTATTGGCAAATCCAAATTCGTGAAAAGGATAAGTATAAAATAGCATTTACTATCCCATTTAGTCATTATGAATGAAATGTAATGCCTTTTAGGTTAAAAAATGCACCCTCAAAATTTCAAAAAATTATGAATGAAATGTTTAATACTTAATTAGCATTTATAATGATTTATATTGATGATGTATTAGTATTTTCTAATATCATTGAATAACATTTTAAATGTTTAAACCTTTTCTTAAAGTTTATAAAAAAGCTTGGTTTATCCATTTCAACTAAAATGATGAAATTATTCCAAAATAGGCTTAGATTCTTTGGTCACTTCATTTAAAATGGAAACATTGTTCCTATTGATTGAGTGATTGAGTTTGCCTTTAAATTTCCTGATGAAATTAGAGAAAAACAAAAATTGCAAAGATTTTTAAGATGTATGAATTATATTTCAAAATTTATAAAAAAATAGCTTATGATACTAAGCCTTTGTTTGATAGATTACAAAAAAGGTCCTCTTAAATGGATGGATGAACATATGATGGCAATTAAGAAAATAAAATACTTTTCAAAAAGGAATTGGGATGTTTAACTCTTCTTCATCCTGATGCTTTTAAAATAGTTAAAAGTGATGCATCAGATTAGGGTTATGGAGGAATCTTTAAGAAAAGGATAAATTTGAAATAACAATTAGTTCATTTCAATTATGGTTATCACCTTTTTCCATGAATAAATAGATTTCTCAAAAGCCAAGAGAGGAAGAGTCTAATTTTCTTTTTTCTCTAAGTTTGCTTCTTTTTCCCCTTTGTAAAATATATGTTTGTAACAATGTTTGGTGTTTAATTAAAATTTATTTCTGTAAGTATTCTAAATCTAAAATTATTTTCTTTAAGTTTCTTTAATATCAGAGTGTTTAATTTAGCTTTTTAAATTACCCTTTTATATATCTGTATATTGTTCTATATATATGCTATGTATGATCCTATCCTACCAAGATAGAAATAGTATCAAAGGCATAAGTGTTCTTGCACCTAGTGGAACATCAATCTTTTAAGTAGTTGAAATCTTAAACTCTTTAATATCTCATTTTTTAAATCCAGAGTCGTGCTGCCTTTGTACCTCTATTGGCTATGTATTGGCTATGTATAAGCATGTAAGGTTATGGCTTAAGAAATCTTAACTATTGTGCTATGTATTCAAAAATTTGAAAGTGATCTATTAAATCAAAAATTCTTATTAAGGATTGATTGTAAGGTAGAGAAAGTTGTCCTTACCAAAGATGTTAAAACACCACTTCTAGACAAATCTTTGCGAAATGAAAGGGAATACTATATGTATTTGATTTTGATATAAAGTTTATTAAAGGAAATTCTAATCCTTTACTAGATTTCCTAACTTGTGAATTCTTTTAGGGAACTAAGATATGAGTAAAAGGCCTCTTATATAAGGGTCTTAGTCCTCAGCAAAGTTAGTTAATTTACTGTCTAAAGATGCAAAAGCAAAAGAAGTTGATAAACTTTATGATGATGCTTATAAGCGAGTTTTGGATAAATCTATTACATATCCTTTAATTATGAAGCACATAGACATTTTATGTGTTATTGAAAATAATTATACTTAGTTTAGACCTAATGAGGTTGCATGTTCTTCTCTTAAAGATTATATGTATCTTTATAATAATATGAAGGATTATCTTTATTATCAACAAATACTACATTAAACAAGGTTGATGGTCATTGATCCTATAGAAAGAGGATCTAGAACTAGATTTGCTTATGGCTTTAAAGATCATGCTTACCCTAAATTCAAGATAAAGAAAATTTTTCATCTGAAAGATTGGCAAAGGATCTCTTTGGCTACAAAGAGTTGAAAGAATAGTAGGAGGTTTTAACTATTTTGATTATATCAATGCATGGAAAAAGCCTAAAAAAATAGAATTAGTCAATGAAATAATCAAAAGGATAGAAAAAACCTAGGACTATAAGAAAAAGATACCTAGTAAATGATTTTACTAAACAATTTAAAAATTAGTGGGATTTTTACTTATCAAAATAAAGTAAGTCCCAAATATTTAATGTTGTAAAAATAGAGTTGGGGATGCAGATGGCTAATAGTGTTAATAATTGATTTATACAATTATTAATCATTTTATTGGAACAATTACCTTATTAGTAGACAAAACAAATGAGCAACTCATTAATTTAAGATGCTTGAATCTGTCTAACTTTAGGTGGATGTGTTCTTTTCAAAAGTTTTTACTAAAGAAGATGGTCAAAGTATTTTTTGGAAAGAAAAATTTTGTCAAGGTTACTTACCCTATTTATTGAAAGCGTAAAAAATAGGTTAAAATCCTATTATGGAGCAATTATTATTACTCTAATTATACATGCAGAGAATTAACTGCATAAATTGTAGTAGGAGTTAAACTTTGTTATAAGATAAAACTACATAGGTAGTTACAAAATGAAAAAATATAGGGAAAAGGTGATAAACTCGTACCTTAAAAGAAGTCTTTTTATGAAAGGAAAAGTTAAAAAACAAAAACAAAAATCCTAGTTCATAGAAAAAGAAACAAAAAAAGAAAACAATTGTATGTTACAAATATAGAAAAATAAGGTACTATTCTAATAAATGCAACATGAAATAAAAAATTCAAGAATTATCTATAAAGGGAGACCTTAAGAGGTCATTCATGCATATCTTCATTTTTTAAGGAAATCTAAGGAATCAGAACTAGAATTAGATCTTCTTAAAGAAGAAAAAACTACCTTTGAAGGTAATTTTGGTAATAATTGTAATAGTCAATGCAACTATTATCAAATTTTGTGTAAAATTAATGACTTATTAGTCCTTGCAAAAGAAGGCAATCTAATATTAGATCTTATTGATAAGATTACAGATCCAAAAGAAAAAAGAGAATTGCTAGAGAAGTATCTTCATCTATCTTGAAATGAGACTAAGGTTAAAGAACAAGAAAAAATTATAGTTTAAAGACTATTATTCAAAGAGTTAGAAATAATCATTCTAGTTTAAAAACTAGAATAACAATAATATAACTTTCGATTGCAAAACTTAAAGCTGAAATTAATCAGTTAAAGACTGAAAAAAAAAAAAGAATTTTAGTTTTAGAATTTGTAAATGAACCGCTAAATATTCTAGACACTTCTTTGAAAGAAGAGTTAAGTACTCTTCAATATGTTAATCTCATTGATAGAGTAATTACCCATTATTGGCAGACCTAGGTTACAGTAGTAGTCAATAAAGAATATATCTTTTCAATTATCACCTTAATTGATTTAGGTGTAGACATGAGTTGTATTAATAAGGAAATAGCTCCTTTAAAATACTTTTCAAAAACAATAAAAGTGTTAAACACTGCTGATAAAAGCAAGTTTGTTATTAAATACAAGCTTTCTCATAAAACAATATGCAACAAAGGGTCATTTACGCAATATGATAATGAAATTAAGTTTCGTGTCCACACCATAGATTAAATTCATTGTGAGAAGTACAACCATACACCCTTGATACTATGAATGCATTGAGTTCCATCCTATAAAGGAGTCATTGATCCATTGAAGTCTACAATTTTAATGGATTGAATGGCTCAATTCTTGAATGATGAGTCTATCACTTAATTTCTTGGAAACTAGGCTTATCCCTTTATTGCAAGGACATATCCACATAAAATTAAGTTTTGTGTTTACGTTAAACATATATTCACAACATCAATCAAGGTAATAAACCTTTGGCAATCTAAATCCATTGAAGTTCATCAAACATAGGATCAAGGATCTTAATTAACTTTTCTTACTTTTTTGAATGGTTCAATTGCCTGAAATATGAAAGTATCATTTTATTCCTTGCTAAGGAGGCTTCTTCCTTCATTATAAGGACTTATTCATACAAAATGATCATAAAATTAACTTTGATGTCTATATAAAACATTATATTCACTATGGAGAAGTGCCTTAATATACCTTTGGCAGTCTAAATCTATTGAAGTCCATCATACATAAGAGTTTTGATCTTGATTAGAATTTCTTACTTTGTTTAAATTGTTCCTTCCCTGAAAGATAAGTTTGTTAATTCATTTCTTACAAACAAGGCTTCTCTTTTCTTTACAATGAGATAGTTGTATAGTATTATCATGAAGTTAGCTTTTGTGTATACATTAAACATTATATTCATTGCAACAAGTGCATCAATACACCTTTTGTAGTTTGACTTGATTAGAATCCATCAAGCATAGGAGTCATTAATCTTGATCAGCCTTTCTTACATGTACTAAATGGTTCATTCAACAAAAAAATAGGTGGTCAATTTATTTCTTACTAATAAGGGTTCACCTTTCATTGATAGAGTCATTCATACAATATGATCATGAAATTATGTTTTAGGTCTATGCCAAATTTTATGCTTATAGTGACAAGCCATGCCCTTACACCCTAGTACTCTAAATCCATTGAATTCCCATCCAACAAAGAAGTCAATGATCTTAATTAGCATTTCATATAAGAATTGAATGGTTCAATTCTTAAAGAAGGGGACCATTTCTTAATTTCTTGCTAACAAGGCAGGGTAATTAAGAACATCAAAAGGAAAGAACAAAGGAAATCAAAACAAAGAAGAAATTGATAGGTCAAACAAAAGAAAATAGTGGTTTGTGAAAAATGTGGAAAATAGGTCCATTACTCTGTTAAGTGTAAAATGAAACAAAAGGTTCAAGAATTATTTATAAATGCATTAAAAAGAAGACCATTGCTTCATTTCTTATTAACAAGGTGTTTGGTTTCATTCTTTAGTACTTTAAATCTATTGAATTTTGCTAAATAAAATAGTCATTAATCTTATTAGTTTTTCTTACAGGTATTAAATGATTTAATTCTTGAATGATAAGACTATGATGGGATTCATGGAGGTGCCAATGCATAGAGGGCTTTTAAGGATCTATTAATCATTCAAGAAGGGCTAATGGCATGTTCTAAAGCTAAAAAGATGAAAAAAGCACTTAACAGCTTGATTAAAGATAGTTTGGGCCAAGAAAAGCTAATTCAAGCTTAAAGGGCAACAAAGTATATGTTAATGTGGCTAACACTTATTAATTGTATAGATATGCTAAATCAGCCTAAGTTAAGTGATTGCAAAGAAGTTTAAAGCAAGCAAAGTAATGGAGGACTTATTTCAAAGTCTAAAAAATGGAGGACAAGGAGTGGACTAATCATAAAATAGTATAGGATTGGTTTGCTAACAAGGTTTCTCCTTTTGTTGCAAGGCCCATTCCTATAAAATGATTATAAAATTAACTTTTTTATCTATACTAAACATTATAGTTCATTGTGAGAAGCATGTTAATATCCCTTTGGTTGTTTGAATCTATTAAACTTTGTCAAATATAGGAGTCATGGATATTGATTAGCTTTTCTAATGTGAACCCTGTTAGATGTAGCTAAAAAACCCATAAAGCAATCATATATAGAACCTAAGCAAAGATAGACTAGATTTATAAGATAAAATGACCTTGACTTTAAGCTTTAAAAAGTCAGACCAATGGTATGAAAGAAGGATATAGACATCACACTTTAAAAAAGAATGAACATGAGATTGATAAGTTAGGTTGAACACCATAGGAAGAGTTAATTCTTGATAAGTTCTTTAGTTATTGAAAAAATCAAAAGAGAAAATTCTCACTTTTATTTCACCTAACAATCTACCCCCTTTAACAATGAAATAAAGTTTATATATAAGCTAAATTAACAACCTTAGAGATAACAACAAACTTCCTAAATATGCTAAATAGCATGTCTACTTCCTTGGCTCAAACCCTTTTTAATCGGCCCATTAAGTGCCTCTTTCATCCTTTTAGCTCTTTAATGTGCCATTGGCCTTTTTTAAATGCTTAATGGATCCTTAAAAGCTCCTTATGCATTAACTCCTTTATATCTCATCATTTACCCTCTCCTTAAAAGGATTCATCCTTAAATCATCACTTGC